>PVKA01008965.1:0-70508 GCA_004027165.1 Ctenomys sociabilis
TTGAATCACATGAATTATTAGTGTTTATCTTTTCATATAGTTAATGGATGCCAAGCTTCTGTCTACACACCCTGCATATCGTGATGGGGTAATAAAAGTCAAATTGAGAACATTTTCATCCATAAAACTCCAAAATCTTACTTACTGATAAATTTCACATAGCCCTTTGTAAAGAATAATTCTGTTCATAGATAGCATGAAGTTACTAGAATCAAGCAATCTGAAAGTCTGTCCTTGAAGGACTAATAGAAAAAAATATGTTCTGATCTTTACATGAGGACTCTTTAACTCCCATTACCATGTAATGGCAGTAATATTGTGCAGTTCCCACAGTAAAGGAGGCCCGAGAATATATCCCCCAAAGCGTGAGCTTAACATACAGGACTCCAGTTTTTGGTTAGCATTCACAGTGAAGGCAGTGAAAGAGTTGGCTGTCTATCCTTTACCCATTTATCTAAATATGGACTGCTCAGGAAACTTGACTCATAAAAGTTTTAAAGTTAGGCCACAAATTTGAAAAGGATAGATTTTTTTATATTGGGGTCTCCCATTTAGGCAGGGAAAAAAAACCATGAGTTTCACATCTAAAGTATGGGTTATTCTATTCGAGTCTTTAGAATCATGTTTCCTTAGCAGTTTGAGGAAAACTTTGGCTATTTTGTGGGCTTTGAGATTATCACTCTTAAAGTACCAGTGTTTTAAAATAGGGTTCTTGTGATTTTACACACTTTTGTGATGGAGTGCTGTTTTGTTATATAAATTTTAACTTGGAATCTTTCCATTTGCATTTGTTTATGTAATCTCAGGAGGAATACTGAACATCTGAGTCCTGGATGATACTAATAAACTAATTGCAGAGGTTTTAAATATCAAAAAAAAAAAAAAAAAGATTAGACAATGAAAAGAGGGCAAGAAGAAAAGCTAGAAAGCATGACAGGGGCAAAGCCATACATTAATATGCACAAGATGGTTAGGGCAATGATTCTGAGAATCTTCAGAAGGTTTTTGAAGCTAGCAGTTAATTGGTAGGATTCTCACCGTGACTAACTATATATGCTTATATCTGTGAACTAAGCAACTGCATTGAAGATAGCAATGTGTAACACTAGGGTCATGCTTGGAATGTCTGTCATTCTGGTCTTCTAAATACATATGGCTTGTCATGTCATACCGATTACTGCCATACTGTCTCTTAAGTAAATGTTTGTTTAAAAAATATATAATAGGGGCCAGGGAGATGACTCAGTGGAATAAGTGCTTCCCTGGCAAGCGCAAGGGCCTGAGTTAAATCCTTGGTTCTGCAATAATAGTAATAATAATAACAGTAATAATAAATGAAAACAAGAGACAAGAAAAAAAAGTCACAGGATTGTCCTGCTACAATGCTAATTATGGTTAGATTTCTAAATTTCTGTGTAAAAACATGTAATTGCTTTATTCCTATTTTGTAAATATTTTTGATTTTTTTTTCATATTCTGTAGGGACTTAAAGTTTTATAATATCAATACTTGATGGAAAATACCTGTACCATGTTATGTCTAAGATGCTTGCTATTCAGACAGATAGTGAGGTTAAGCTCAACTGCCTATGTTGTAGGGTAATAATAATAAGCTTCTCTTCTGGAGGTTTAACAACCTAAGTTCGCAGACCAAACATCAGAGGAAAAGGAAGGGCTGCAAGGACAGCCAACATTTTGGCCCTATCCTTTCAAGGGCAATGAGAACTCAGGACACAGGAGAACCTGTATTGTAACATCATGTAACTCAGTTGTGTCCCAAATTTTCTGATCAATGAGATTATGGGGCCAGAAAGAAAAGTGATAGATGATGTATAGTGTGCCTAAGGAGAGTCACATGGAAAGAAAACATTCTCTCAGGCTTTCACAGAGAGCAAATTGGTCAAGCAACAGCTGTGACTCGTGAACATGACTGACAATGACAAAGGATCTACAGACTGTGGTACAGGGTTCCAGGATAAATCCTGAAGAATTTGACTGATCTTATCAGATACAAAAGTTACATTTCTTGTTATACAGGTCTTGCTTTATCTTGGCCTGAACCATCCAGAAGAAAAGAATAAAAAAGAAGTATAAGAAGTAAAGCAATTAATATGCTGAATTGTAAAAGGTTCACATGAACAGCTTCTGACATTGCCAGTCTTTCGGAAAATACACTACTATTATGAATTATTGGACTATACTGGAATATTTTGTTGAATTCACACACCCACAATATTTAAATGACAATGGAATACCTTTCTCTGACAACACTAGACAAAAAAAGGGGATACAAATGAAGGACAATTTTATGTTTGCATAATCAGGATAAATGCACAGCTACTTTCTCTTAATTCAGTGAAAAGAAAGACTTGTTCTAATAGTGTTCATGGACAGGATATCATGTCTGTATCTTGTATTTTGAATAGCCACTAAGAATACAATATGCAATGTATTAATTATTAAAACTGTCCTACTAATCGTGTTTTTTGTTCTTTTGTCTTTTTGAGACAGGGTCTCACTATGCAGTTCAGGCTGGCCTTAAACTCACTTTGTAGCTCAGGCTGGTCTTGAACTCACAAAAATCCTCCAGCCTCAGCCTCCTGAGTGCTGGGATTATAGGCATGCACCACCACGCCTGGCCTACTAATCAGTTTTGACACTGTCTCATTGCTATTTGTTTCTCAATAAATTATTAAAAACAAAAAATAAAAAAACAAAGTTGAGGCCATTTTCCTATACTTAAAGTTGATGACTAAGTTTCTTTGGCTTCTGTTGCAAGGTCAGCACACAGAGAGGGTGTATCCTACCATACTTAGGCATGCTCCTCATTTGATCTGAAGTGTAATAAGAATTCAATTGAATATCCCTTGACCTACTGAGCCAGTCTACCCATAAACTAGGCCTACCATTTCTTCTTGTTTAGAAGTCACAGGAATGTCCACCAACTACATGCACAAAGTGGGGGGAGGCAGCAGGAGGAGGGGATAGACAAGTGTGGACTACCTCAATTCACATATCTGTGTGGAAATGCACCATTTCTTCTCTCCATCCTCCTTTCATTTGTGGTCATTTCATTTGTGTTTAGCCATGATTTTCTCTGTGTATACACATATGTTGCACAAAAACACAGAATCAGAATGTCTCTTTTTTAAAAAAAAAAAAAAAAAAAAAAAAGAATGTCTCTTTTTTACATTTTGTACCTCCTCTACATTTGTAAATGCTTGTTTGTGTATGCATTGAGTTTTTAAGTACACTCAATTATTTATTAGAGTATGCTTTGAGTTTTCAAAATATAGTTGTAATTATAAAGAACTTGTAGCCAGCTCAAGTCAGAAGCCAAGGTTATATGTCACTAAGATAGGATAATTATTTTACTACTTATAATAATGAATACTACGGAACAATTTAAATGTTTAACAACTAAAAAGAATATTTTAGTTTTATAAAGTAGAATACTATACAACAGTTTAAATAATCAACTTGTGCTATATTAATCAACATGTGTAAATCTTTAAGCTACAGAAATGAAAAATAGCACCTTTCGGAGCAGAGAATATAAAAAATTTCTAAGAAAAAAAAAGTATCATGAAACATAAAGTGAAATACAGAGAGGATCATGAACACCATATTTGGAATACTTGATGAGGCAAAGAGAATGGGAAGCTAACATTTTGGAATGAGAAATATGCACTTTGCTTCTGTACTCTCTTATTTGTAAGTGAAAGGACAGATGGTTATGTTATCTTCTATTCTTGTCTGGTCATATGAAATGCCATATGGTAAAATGGCTGGGCATCCTGTTCCCTGAAAAGTCAGCTATAGCTAGTGCATTATTTCTCCCCTGGAGCAGCCTTTAGCTGCTGCGGGAAAGACAGAGTGGTCTTGAGGTAACTGAAGCATTACCCCTGACTGCTTCCAGTGTGTGGGGTGCAGTGGTATGATGGTAAGTCTAAACTCCCCTAAGGAGAATCCAGGATGAAATAGATAAACAGACCATCTCTGAAAACTGGAGGCTCTCTTGTGACTAACTAGTGAGATGGGAAGGTCTCAGTCTATCAAGAGTTCCTCCAGAAACATGTCAGGAGGCTGAGGAGAAAAGGTCAGGAATGGAGAAATACAGACACCAAGATCATTAGAGATGCTGTAGCCTAAGAATGAATGTCTGTAAGCAGGGAGTTAATATTCTGTCCAAAAATTTTTTTTTCTGCATACAAATTTACTTATGTAAAAAGGTTGTCCAGTAGACTACTGTCAATGGACACATTTTGTTTGTTTTTATTTTTGAGACAAGATCTTGCCATATAGTTCAGACAAACCTTGAAGTTACTGTGTATTCCAGGCTGGTCTTGAACTCATGGTGATCCTCGTGTTTCAGCTTCCCTAGTGCTAGGATTACAAGTGTGCACCACCACATCCTGCCAGACAAATGTTAGCATATGGCTCATATGTACCACAAATAAGAAATTATAGATAGGATGAGAACAATGAACCTCATTTTAATATATTTTTAGGTAAACCCAATAGTAGTTTTCATGTAATAGAGATCAGACTATGTCTAGTCTGGCTAAGTAGGATGTCCAAAAAATGTTAGCTTCCAGAAAGAAGGTGGAAGCTGGCACACTTTCTAATGGATAGCCTGGGACTTCTGCCACATTCTGTTAAACTAAAACAAGTCACAGGCCAGAACAGAATGAAATACGGGGATGAGAATTTTCCTTATGAACAAAGGATGCTAGCAAAGAAATTGTTAATGAACCTTTAACCATCATACTAACCAAAGGAGAGCTGTACTTGTAAATCGCAGTGTATGAAATGATAGGAGGTTTTGGGAAATAAGGAATTCAGGGACTTGTTTATGGGATTTAAAAATAGTAGTGTTATGGAACTGGGTAACTCTTTGTCATGAAAGTGTGGACACTGGAATGAGGTTGTAACCCATTTGCTGACTTTGAAAGCATCATCAAAGTGAAAGCTGTTGTTGACTGGCAAACCTTCGGGAGCACATGTGCTGGTGAGTGCATGTATGCAAGCCATATCTTGTCAGTTTTGGTAGTGACTAATGCATTTCTTAAGATATAGCCAAGAACATCTCAAGCTTCAACTGAGGGAACAGAACTTTCTATTCTCATCAGTGTATTGCTTGTTAAAACTATTCCTTGGTGGCACACGCCTGTAATCTCAGCTCTTGAAAGGCTGAGGCAGGAGGATCATTGTGAGTTTCAGACCAACTTGGGCTACAAAGTGAGCTCAAGGCCAGCCGGAACTGTATAGAAAGACCCTGTCTCAACAAACAAACAAACAAATAAAAATATTCTTGTCAGGATAAGTTTTGTCTGTTTCTGTGGTACTAGGAATTGTTCCCAGGGCTTTTACACTAAAGTTCATCTCCAGATGTTTCAAAATATTTGTTTTTAATCTTTGAAACAAAGTCTCACTACATTAACGATGGTGAACCTATGGTACATGTATCACAGTAGGCATGTAGACCCTTCTCTGTTGGTACATGAGTCAAGGTACCCCAACATTATCCCAGGAGCTTAATGTTGAGTATCATGTTTAATTGTAGTTGTTGGTCCTTTGCTACAGATAACTTTTGGGTTGCAGTTTGGATATTTAGTTTGCCATTAATGTACTACACTGCATAGTCAGAACTCAAACTTGTGATCTTCTTGCCTCAGCCTCACAAGTGCTAGGATTACAGGTATGTGCCACTACACCTAGCTCAGGCTTAATTTCTTAATTTGTCAGTTTTTGAGGTCCATGGAGATAGCTCAGCAGAAGCACCTGCCTGGCAAGTGCAAGGTCCTGAGTTTGGTTTCCAGTACGGCCAAAAAAAAAAAAAAGTGAAATTTGTCAGTTTTTGGACTATCCCCAGAAATTACTTATTAACTTTTATCTAATTTCTTATTGGGAAGTCTGAGGGATTTAGAAAATATCTTCTTAAACAATAGGTTGAAATGAAGAACTATGTTAAAGGGCTATCTACAGATAGATGTTATGTACTAAACTCTGCCAGGCTGGCGTGTTTGTGATTAAGCTGAGCGAAATGAGATATAGGTACTGTTTTACATAACATTTTCAGAAGCTATACCACATGAGTAAAAATATTTTCAGATCTAATCAATAAATGCTATATTCAGATGCTCACTAGATAAATCAGAATGAAGGCTGTTTAACAAATTCAACATCGATTAATCATATTTATTAGGAAGGAGAAGAAAATGCCACTGGTTTTGAGGTTAGAGCACCATTTGACAGTTACAGATTCTCAATTTACAGTGGGATTACATCCCATAAGCCCATTGTTAGGTTGAAAATTTCTTTAAGTTGAAAATGCATTTAACACACCTGTGGTACTGTACATCATAGTTCAGCAGCACAGTATCCTATAGAATATCTATTCATGGTGTGATTGTGTGGTTGATGAGGACATAGCTCACTGCTGCTTCTCAGCATTGTGAGTACAGTATTGTACCTTCTGTTAGTAGTCTGGGAAAACAACATTTAAAAATTGCAATGAGGTTTCTGTTGAATGTCTATTGGATTCACATCATCATCATAAAGTAAAAAATTGTAAGTTGAACCCTCTTAAGTGGCACAGTACATATGAAATTCAGGCAGTTTTAGGCTTATTAGTAATGTGGCTGGTAGAGTTAGGTATCATAAATTTTATATTGTTAGATGTTAAATATGACACAGAGACATCTTATGATAGAATAATGAGAAAATTGTACAACAATATGAGGAAGCTCACCATTAATTTGAAAGAAGATAAAAAAATATTGCAGGAGGGGCCAATAAACAGTTCAATTTCATTTAGGCAATATTTATTTTATATATCTGTTAGCTACACCAGGACATTTTTTTGTTTTGCTATTATAACAATTAAGTAAAAAGCACATTTCATTGAAAATATACTTCTAAGCTTAAGCTTTAAACATAGAGATATACTGCACAAAGACTACCTACCCACAAATTACTATGTACATTGTTTCTAAACACGTGACATTTATAAAAGTATACTTGTAAATAGCTACAATGTTTTCAGCTCTAGATAACAGAAAAATTGCTTTGTAAAGTGCCATATAGTAAATATCTTGGGCTCTGTGTTTAATTTGGTCTCTGTCATAACTACTCAACTTTGCTGATGTAGTATAAAGGCAGCCACAGGCAAGCATAAAGAAATAGGGTTTGTCTCTGTGAGTGTTCTCAACACACTTCGTTTTTGGACAATGAAATTTGAATATAATATTGATATGCCACAAAGTATTAATTTTCAGCCATTTAGTAATAAAAATTATCCTTAGCTTGTAAGCTCCAAAAATGGACTGTGGGCCAGATCTAGCTGATGGGCTATACCTTGTCATCCCTGTCCTAGCCCAGTCAGGATCTACTTCTGAATTACTAGAAGAAAACTAAAGAAACAAAAACCAAAAAGGAAAAATAAGGCACTAGCAGCAATGAGATGAGAGATAATATTTTGTCACCTTTTTTTTTTTTTGGTACAGTAAATCAGGACATGTAAACTAAAATATCTAATAATATCTTGAGTCTGAGACACTGTTCTAGTTGCTTTAAAAATATTAACTCATTTCAACTTCACAGTAATCCTATGATATTATTAATGCTACTGTTATGGAAAAGGTACTGAGGCACAGTGGGAGATGAGTGTCAGACCCCATGCTGGCACCTAAGCCAAGGCAATAAGAGCCTGGAGTCCACAGTTCAAGTAAAAACTACATTTTGTAAAAAATTACTTCTAAGCTTCAACTTTTAACATATAAATATACTCCACAAAACTGCCTTTCCACAATTACTATGTAAATAATTTCTAAAACACATGACATTTATAAAAGCATTTTTGTAAATGGCTGCAATGTTGCCAGCTCTAGGTAGCAGAAAAGTACTTTGTAAATTTAATCATTATGCTATGTTACTTCTACTAGGATAAAAAAGGCAGGGAAGAACATTTAGGACTCTGATTCTGAATACAGACACAGATAGCTCTGCCCTGATCAAACTTGAATAGGTGAGGTAAGAGAAATTATATTTCTTGTATAGCACTTAGTTTTTATTGTGTTAGGTGCAATAATTTTACTGTTTTCAGGTATTTTCAAAGCAGCTCAGGCTTTTGCAAAAATAAGTATGGCCCTAATACAAAATCGGGCTGACCACACAGCTGAACATTTCACAAAAAGATTTTAGTTGCATTTTAAAAGGTTAGTTAGTAACTATATATTTAAGTGCCAAGAAGAAGGCAAAAAGATACATTATAAAGAGTATTGCACATTGCACTACAGTATATATTAACAACAGGAGTCACCTGTGAGACAATGGGTCACATCTTCCTATATGTAAATTACTGAGCTGAGGTGACGTTTTCCTATATACAACTATGAGAGGGGTTCACATGTGTGTTAGACATCTTCAAGTCACATTTTGTTGCACATTTACATATATAAGACTCTTCCTGTCTATTTAATGATTCTGCCTGCTAATTCATTTTGGCTTTTAAAACATTCCTTATATGTAGACATTTGCAGGTTTCTTTAAAAAGAAAAAGCAATCCTGGAATCTGTAATATGACTTATAGTATAAGTACCTCCCTCAGTACAAATTATTTTCCTTTTAGGTGAAAATCTTTCAAATATCTATAAAGGTATTATCCAAGCACTGATGTGACATTCAATGGAACATCAGTTCTTGATAAAGACATACATTTGCTGCAATCTTTGCGCTTATCCTCTTTGAATTTTCTAATATGTGAGAGCAACATGTGTAAAAGTGGAATCCTTAAGATACCCTTAGGAACTTCTCACATGTGAGAAATTTCACTGAATGTGAGCTTTTCATTGTGTAGTGTTGCTGTCCTTACAGAAACCTAACATTAATTTCACTTATGGATTTTTCCTGTGTGATTTCTATGTTGTAAAATAATGACTTCTGAAACAAAATTTTTCTTCATGTGCTATAATTTGTACAGTTTCTGCCATCTATAATGTATGATACTGAAGTCCAGTGAGTGGAAAAAAACTGAATAATTGTGTAAGTTTTTTTTCCTCTGTGCATTTGCTGATATTCTACAAGATAAAAAATTGGCGGAAAAGTTTTCCTTCTTAATGATATGCATGTGGTTTCTCTCCTGTGAATCATATGATTATGCTGAAGGATGAGTTTAGACAGAAATTCCTGATCCATACTATTTGTCAGCTTTCTCCTTCTGTCTATGTGTCTTCTGATGTGCTGTGAGTTGTGACTTCTGGATAAAAGTTTCCCCACATTCCTGACACTCATAGGGTTTCTCTCCTGTGTGTTTTCTCTGGTGTATGATAAAATGTGATTTCTGAGAAAAAGATTTTCCACATTCCTTGCATTCATAGGGCTTCTCTCCTGTGTGAGTCCTCTGATGTAATCTGAGAACTGAATTCACAGAGAAAGATTTACCACATTCTGTACATTCATAAGGCTTCTCCCCTGTGTGTTTCCTGTGATGTTTAGTGAGGTCTGATTTATAGAAGAAGTGTTTGCCACATTTATTACATTCAAAGGGCTTCTCCCCTGTGTGAGTTCTCTGATGTACTGTGAGAGCTGACTTCTGGTAGAAGAATTTCCCACATTCCTTACATTCATATGGTTTCTCTCCTGTATGAGTTCTCTGATGGGTTTTGAGGTGTGAATTCCTAGTGAATAACTTCCCACATTCCTTACACTTATAGGGTTTCTCCCCTGTGTGTGTTCTCTGATGTACTGTGAGATGTGACTTCTGGGAGAATGACTTCTTACATTCCTTACACTCAAAAGGTTTCTCCCCTGTGTGTGTTTTCTGATGAACCATGAGGTATGCTTTCACATAGAAGAACTTTCCACATTCAGTACACTCAAAGGGTTTCTCCCCTGTGTGTGTTTTCTGGTGCTCCATGAGGTGTGGCTTCTGGTAAAAAGATTTCTCACACTGACTGCATTCATAAGGTTTCTCCCCTGCATGAGTTCTTAGATGTCTATTAAGAGATGACAGATGGTAGAAGATCTTCTTACATTCTTTACATTCATAGGTTTTATCTCTAGTGTGACTTTTCTCATGAACTGTGAGGTCTTCATTTTTAGAAAAGGATTTCCCACATTTACCACAGTCATAAGACTTGTTCTCAAGGTGTGTATCCCGATGGACCATAAAGGCAGACTTCTGGCAGAAGGTCTTTCCACATTCATTACATTCATAGCTTTCTACTTGGCGATAAGTTTTCTGAAGTTTTTTGAGTTCTCCAGTCCTACATAAAAAGTTTTAGATTCGTTAATGGATAAGACTTTTAAGGCCCTGTGTGTGTGTGTGGGTGTATTTTTCAGATAATTCTGAGGACCAACTTCCAGAGATGTTCTCATATTCACTAGGTTTACAAGGCTTTACCATTATGAATACTCTGTCACATACTGCAGTTTAACACTGGAAAGAATGAACCTTCACATGCATTATGCAATAGGATTTCCCAGCTGCCTGCACTCTACTTTGGATAATTTAGAAGAAGCAAAAGATGACTTCCATGTTTGAGTCTCCTGATCCTACTATAAAGTGTTATGTAAAATGGCATTGTTATTTTGACTATAGTCTTTGGGATTCACTCTCATGTCAGTTTTTCCATATTTAGTATTAACTAATACTCTCCTATTCCAAGTACCCCCATCAAGACTTGCTACAAAGCTGCTTTAAACATAATTGTTGAACTTGCCTTGAATTATCAGCTGGGCTTTTCTGGTTCCATGCTCCATGATCATGGATATTCCAAAGGTCTTCTACAAGGGAATTGAGATTTTAACACACTGTTATATTTATAGAGTTGATTTTTAGACTTCAGGCCAAATGCTAAAATTAAAGAATTCAAATGGAAACCTCCTTTGTCCATTAGTTTGGGAAAAAAAAAACTTAAAAAAATTCTGTAGCAAAGCCTGATTATAACCTAAGCATCTCTCCCAAAGTACAAATGTGACTTTAAAAACGTGCAGAGAAAAGCTAAGACAAAAACAACATAAAGTTTTCAATTCTTCTGGAAAAATACCTAAAAAGGGAATAGCTAGTCAAATAGAACCTCTAATCCTAGGTTTTTGAGGACTCTCCACACTGATTTCTACAGTGGTTGTACCAATTTATACTCCCACCAACAGTACAGAAGGGTTCCTTTTTCCCCCACAGCCTCACCAGCCTTTGTTATTGGTTGGTTTCTTGATATTAGCCATTCTTTCTGGGATAAGAATACCATAGTGAAATATGTGCACCCATGTTTACAGTGGCACAATTTGTCATAGCTAAATCTTAGAAAGAACCCAAATGTTTATCAACTAAGGAATAGATAAAAAAAAAAGATGTGGTGCTTTTATAGAATGGGTATTACTGAGATATAAGGAAGGCTTTTATAGGTAAATGGATACAACTGGAGATCATACTCATAAATAAAATAAATCAGACCTGCATGTGTAAACATCATACTGTCTTCCTAGTGTAAGAAACTAAAAGAGTAAATAAAATCTGAAAGTTAGAATAGATATTGTGACAGGGAAAAAAAAAAAACTGCTCAAAAGTGAAGAGCAACTGGGATGGGGGAAAACAAAAGAAGGAAGAGAAATACATACACATATGTGCGCACACATACACATAAACAGAGTAGCTTAGATAACTGTACCACTATTTTCTTTTCAATTTTATGTATTTGGTACAGGGTCTCAACATGTAGCTTGAACGCATAGTGATTCTCCTGTCCCAGCCTCCCCAGTGCTGGGGATTCTAGGCATGTACCACCACACCCAGTCTTGGTGACTGGCCTGTTGTGCCCAGGGTAGGGATGGCACAGCATGTGCCGGGGACTAAACTCTAGTCCTTATACTTGCTTTGGCAGGTGCTTAGACCACTGAGCTATCTCTGTGACCCCTGTACTACTAATTTCTATTGGTTTATTGAAAGGAACAGTTAATACGTAATTGTTTGATCAGTTTTGTATGTCTGTATCTGGTAATCTGAACTTCTTTGAAGATAACAATACGCAATATAACAACTGTTGCTAGTTTCCTATGATTTTGTTTTCAAATTCTGTATTTTTATTTTTTAAATTCTCTTTAAAATTAAAAAAAAAAACCCAGTAACAACATGGAACAAAATACACTTAAACAAAAGAACAAAATACACTCTATGTGTACTGCACAGCAATATAATAATCCCAGAGAATGCTGTGATCCCATTAAAGATAGTGAACAATAAGCAGAATGAGAAAAATTAGTGGACATCTGTATTACTGGAAATATCAGGAAAAAAACTAAGCTGGATAAAGGAACTGAAGTATAGGCCTTTCCCTCTTCTCAACTCACACTTAGTTCTCTGTGTCAGGGTTCCTTGTATGGTGCCATCTCCTCATCCATAGGAGACATATTTCCAGACCCCTAGTGTATACTGACACCACAGAATATACACAACAGTATATAAACTATATTCTCTCATATTCTATAGTATACACTATGTATACTATATACTTTTGTTCACACACACAAGCCTTCACCTTGTTACTTGTAAGAAGCACTTCATAGGTTCACTTTGGCATATCTAAATTGCCAGTATCCTTACCCTTGTGCTTTGGGGCCATTATTAAGTAAAGTAAGGATGACTTGAATGTAAGCCCTGCAACCTTCAATAGTCGATCTGATATTTGAGATGGCTACTGAGTGACTAAAGCGGGTCATGTACATAGCATGGATATGCTAGACAAAGAATTATTCATATATGAATATGAGAAAGCAGACAACTGAACTCAATGGAAAGTGAAATAAAGGAAAGGAAAATAATTTTATATTTTCTCTGTTTATCCACAACCAGATGTCAATACTGGTTGTATTGACAATTACTTTAATTAACTCATTCATCAGTTTCCTCATATTTAGAGGAACAATACTATAGCATAAGCTTTCATGCTCTATATAGATGGTTTAATTTTCACCAGGTTAGAAAAACCCCAAAATGTATACATCCCAAAAGAAAGATTTTTGAAAAAGCAGAGGGCAAACATCTATACAAAAGTATGAATTCCCAGTTATAGAAACTGACATTTTCAATCCTATATCTGTCCTAACTACCAAATCCTGTACTTCCAAAGCACCATTACCCACAATACAAGCCTTAAATTTTGGTTCTATATCATGGCTCCTATACCTCTGTGTCCAATTTATTATATCATCATTAAAGATTAGAATACTTAACATCATACACACACACACATATATATGTATATGTGTATATATATATATATGTATGTATGTATGTATATATATATATATGTATGTATGTATATATGTATGTATATATATATATACATATATGCATTAAAGTAGCCAGGTGTGGCAGGCATGTGCCTGCCATTAATCCCGGTACTTGGGGGCTGGCTATATAGCTCAGCAGACTAAAGCACCTGCTTAGGCAGAGTGCAGTGACCAGGGTTTGATCCCCGGTGTCCTGTGCTAGCCCCACCCCCGGGGCACACTGAGATGGTGATTGAGACTGGGCATGGTGGCACATGCCTGTATTCTCAGTGTTTGGGAGGCTGAAAACAGGAAGACCACTATGAGTTCAATCTATGTAGTGAGATCCTATAGACCCTGTACTAAATACATATAATAATAGAAAATAAATAAATAAATCTCAGTACTTGGGAAGCTGAACCAGAAAGACTACTGTGAGATCAAGGCCAGTCTAGGGCACATAGGAAGACCCTATCTCAAAAAATAAAAAAAATAGCCGGGCGTGGTGGCACATGCCTGTAATCCCAGCACTCGGGAGGCTGAGGCAGGAGGATTGTTGTGAGTTCAAGACCAGCCTGAGCTACAAAGTGAGCTTAAAGCCAGCCTGAACTGCATAGCGAGACCCTGTCTCAAAAAGACAAAAAAAAAAAAAAAAAAAATTATGAAAGTAAAAGATTCTAAGCAGAGATTTGTGCTTGAATCTTCATAGAATTTGTGAGGAAAATGATAAGGATTCATATTAGGTAAACTTGGATACACATGAAATAAGTTTGTAAAATATGTGATAGAAGGGTAAGGTGGATATTAACATGTTTGGCAGTTAAAAGGACAAATAAGCTTCTATAGCCCAAACAGGACCAGACTTGTTCTTGAGAAAAAAATATTTTTAATATATACCATAATAGGAGCCAGGGAGATGGCTTAGTAGAATAAGTGCTTCCTTGGCAAGCACAAGGGCCTGAATTCAATCCCCAGTTCTGTCAAAAATAAAATAAAATAAAATAAAAATACATTTATAACTCAGACTTAAAAATACTTTATAATTGCACAGTCCTATGGTGTGTGCATTGGTCTGGTCCCTGGAACAACATATTTCAATTCAAAAACAAAGTAGCTGATAAGTAAAAAGAATACAACTGAAAAGAGTAACTGGAAATTCTGAAGAAAAACATAAAATTCTAAGATAAGTTTAGGGAGGGTTTATACTTTGCATATAGGAAAAAGAACTGAATTTATTTTTTAAATGTATAGCAAAGAATGTAAGTGGAGAAAACAAAAATTGGGGGCACGCTTTAGGATTCTTATATAGGTGGTTTCTGTATTCATTTCCAAGCCATAGGGAATTCAGAGAGACTCCTGAAAAACATTTCAAGAAGAAAGAGATACCAACCTCTCCTGATGACATGGAGTATAACTTGTAACTCACCTGAACTTCGGCGATGTGGAAATTCCACTTCCAATATCCATGGCTCTTTCCCTTGCTTCAACTTCAAAAGCACATTTGACTTATGCACACGGTAACCTATTAATAGAAAAATAAGAGAATGAGGCTGGAGATCTGCTCAGCACACTAAATGCCTGTTTAGGCAAACACAAGGACTGTGGTTTGATCCCCTGCATCACATGCCACACTGAGCCTGCCAATGAGATTGGGCATGGTGGTATACACCTGTAATCCCAGTGCTGGAGAGGCTGGAAACAGGAGGATCACTACAAGTCCAAGCTGTATAATGAGACCCTGTACGAAATACATAAGATAATAATAATAATAAAAATGATACAAATTGCTTGGAATTTAGGTACTCTGCAAGGAAGTACAATTTCAAGAAAGCAAAAAAGATCCCACTTAGGACACATATTCTTCTAATACCCAAAATGAATTCACGTTACCTCTACAACAAAGCTAATGTCATTCAATCTTATAGGACCTTTACATGTTCCACCAACTGGGATGAGAAGTGGAAATTACTGGGAGTTCCATATAGGGAAGTCTTTCTCACCTACTGAGACCAGGTGTCTGTAATTCTCCAGCATCACATCCTTGTACAGGGTCCTCTGAGCAGGAGTCAATAATTTCCACTCTTCCTTGCTGAATTCCACAGTAACATCCTTCAATGTCACAGGTCCCTGTAACAACATATTTCAATTCAATCTTAAGTGATGGGTGACCAGAAAAGAGTACAACTGAAAAGAGACATTAAAGAATGGGGATGTAACTTAGTGGTAAAATGTTTATCATGCATGCATAAGGCCCTGGCTCTGATCTCCAGTGAAAGAAAAGAAGAAAGGAGGGATGAAGAGAAAGCAGCAAGGAAGAAGAGGAAGGTAGAGAAGGAAGGAGAAGAAAGATAGAAAGGAAGAAGGGAAAAAGGAAGGAAAGAAGAGTGAGGAACACACATTAAATTAAGTCCTAATGTACTGACAAAAGAATTTACTGTGGAGAGCTATGTTCATACATAGCTTCATACATAGACAATTGTTCAGTACATATTTGCTGAGTCCCCCAGCCCTTCTGCCTACAACTTTGCTGAAGATACAAAGATGAATAAAAACCACTATGCCTGTTACTAAACTTATGACAGGGAACCAAGATGTAAATGTGTATGAAGATGCTATAATGCATACATACTAGATTCAAGAGGGACACAAGTAAGGACAGTTCTTTGTATTTTATATTACATTTGATTTTATTAAGTGGTCAAATTGATAAAAAAATTTAGCAATAAACAGTATGTAATTGGCAAAATCAGGGGATGGATGAGAAATGGCAAGTTGTAGATAACACAATACGATATGAGAAGAGAGTATAGGACCAAGATTACTTAGCAGTACCTAGTACTAACAAGTAATGTGCAGCAAATGGAATTCTAGTACATTGTAGTAGTATTTACCCAAGAGAAACAAAACATGTATTCACAAAAATATCATATATAAATAGTTATACTAGCTTTACTCAGAATTGCCAAACTAGCTCTAGTCAGAATTTTCTAAAAGACAAAACAATCAGTTTTCAATGTTTTTGTAGTATTAAATTGGTAATTAAATTTAAGGTACAGCCATAGAGTTGAACAGTACCTAACAATGAAAATGAACGTACTACTGAAATACATGATCAAATCTCAAATGCATCATGCTGAATGAAAGAAGGCAGTCTCAAAAAGAAAAACATAGTATATAATACAATTTATGTGATAATTAGGAAAAGAAAAATTATAGGGATGAAAAACAGGTAAGTTATCGTTAGGAACTTGTGATAGGAGGGGTGGTTACAAAGAGGGACCTGGGACAAGTTGATGATAATGAAATTGTTCTGTTGCTTGGCTGTTGTGGTGATTGCAAGTTTTTAAGCATGTGTCAAAACTCACTGAAAGGTGTAACACAAACAATGATTTCTGATCTAAGTTTAAAAAAAAAAAAATCATGTTCTACGATAGCTTTTTTGGCGGAATCGGGGATTGAACTCAGGCTCATGTGCTTGCCAGGCAAGTGCTTATTCTACTGAGCTATCTCCCTGGCCCCATTAGGATAGGTATTATTTAAAAAAAAAAAAAAAAGAAAATAACAACGTTTAAAAATATGTGGAAAATTAGAACTCAACATTTTCTGCTGGGATGAATGTAAAATGGTACAACCACTGGAAAAACAATAGGGTGGCTCTTCAAAAATATTAAACAAAGACTTTCAGTATGGCTCAATAATTCCACTTCTGGGTAAATATCCAAAAGAACTGAAATCAAGGACTCAGTCATTTGAACACTGATTTTCTAAGTAGCATTATTCACAATAAACAAAAGGTGGAGGTAACTCAAGTGTTCATGAATGATAAACATACTGCGCTACAAACAACGCTATAGTATCCACCCTTAAAAGAAAATTCTAACCTATACTGCAAACATGGATGAAACTTGAGACAACATTATACTACATAAAATAAGCCAGCCAGAGAAAAGCAAACTCTATATGATTCCATATACATAGGATACTAGTCAATTTCAGAGACAAACTAACGTAGTAGTTGTCAGGAGCTGGAGGGAAAGAAAGAAACACAGGGGTTTTTTTTGTTTGTTTTTAACAGGATGTAAGATGAAAGCAGCTCTACAGATGACTGATAATGCTTAAATGATAATATAAATGTACTTAATGCCACTGAATGAAATACTAAAGGAGTTCAAAATGGAAAATGTTATATACATTTTACCACAATTAAAAATAAAGATACAAATCAAAGCCCCCACAAGCCCAAACCTACTAAAGATAGCCTTATGAAAAAATGAAAGTTTAAGTCAGCATTGAATGATTAAGATCTTGGAAGACAGGAAAATCTATTGAAATAAACCATATACTACTGCTTAGAATTTTCAGGGGATTTTTAAGTTTCATAACCAGAACAATGAAGCACAAAGCAGGTTAGAACAGGCATCTCTAGAATAAGGAAAAAATTTTGTTCTTAGTAGAATATAGTATGTCAAAAAATAAAACTCAACCTAACCAAAGAATAAGCCCTTTACATGGGAAATTATAAAGTCTGTAAAGTCGACCAGAGAATTGCAAATCCCAAAGATGAACAAAGGCCAAAATTCAGATCAGGATACTTAATTTTTTACTTATTTATTTATTTATTTTTATTTTTTTGGCAGAACCGGGGATTGAACTCAGGCCCTTGTGTTTGCCAGGCCAGAGCTTATTCTACTAAGCCATCTTCCCAGCCCCACGATACTTCAGAAGAGAATAAAAAACAACTTTCATTTCTGGGGATAATTTGGAGAGAATAAACTTTTAGCAAACTTTTAATGTTTGCTTGTGGGGTTGAATCCCTAAAAGTGGCAGGCATGATGCAAGTCAACAATGACTGCACCAACTGCTTTTGATACTATCTAATGACAAAGTGCAATTTTGTATCCAAGAAGTCTCCAGCAGAAGCTTCTTACCTATGGCACAGTTTTATTTCCTATCAAATATCTTTAAAGGTCAGGTTAGTTAATATGGGGAAGCAGTTTCTGGAACCAAATAGGAAGCTCCATAATAGATTTGGATGCTCTAAAATACAAACACCATTTTTTTGTCCCCACTGGACATTGCCTGAGTCTAGTAAACTCCAAATGCTAGGAGCAGCATTTCTGGTGGAGACACCTCAGGTGGGGAGAGCACTGCCTCCCAGGTAGAAAGTCCTCAGTTATCCAAAGAACAGCTGGTAGCAAGGCTAGAATATACACAGAGGCCTTGGTATCACAACCCAAGCCTTACTCCTGCTTCAAATCACTGGAGATTAATGAATTGAGTTGAATATAACTGAAGCCCATGCCCAGCTGAAATAGGACAGCAATCTGAGAGAAGAAGAGTTGTACCATTTTCTGAGGTTATTATTTACCTATTATTTAGAAGAACCTGTTATTCTAAACATAATATCCAACACTTCATAATAAATTACAAGAAGTAGAAACTGATTCATACTACATAATGGAGCCAAATGAATCAGACCTACAGATTCACAGAGAATATAGATGTGAGGAATAGCAGGTAAGTTTCTTTTTTTTTTTTTTTGTCTTCTAGTACAGGGACTATAGGATCTCACTACACAGATCAGACTCATAGTGATCCTCCTGTGTTCACCCTTCCAAGTACTGAGATTACAGGCGTGCACCACCAGACCCAGTCTCATTCTCTGTCTCAGTATGCTTCTGGAGTGGGGCTGGCACAGCATATCAGGTATCAAACCCTGGTCCCGGCACCTGTCTGAGCAGGCACTTCAGTTGGCCTACCTATTTGGCCAGCTCATAACTTTCAAGTAATTATGATAAAAATCTTAAATAATCTAGTAAAGCAGATAATACAGAAAAAAGGATACAGAAATTTATTGAGAAAAAAATTAAAAATATATTATCAGAAGTAGATGTCATGAACTAGGAAGAGAATGTGCAGAGTAGAAGAAGGAAACTAAGAACTAGAAAAAAATCAGCTCAATAGATAATCATTCAAAACAGACAAAATAAAATATCGTGGCATGTGCCTGTATGTAATCATAGCACTTAGGAGGCTCAAAACAGGAGAATCACTATAAGTCCAATCTGTGTAGTGATCCTGTAGACCCTGTACTAAATGCCAGGCAGGCATTTTCATTAAAAATGAAATAAAATGAAACCCAAAAGCAGTCTGTAACATTTGAGGTATTTAGAATAATGTATACATTGTCTAACATTTATGTAACTGGAATCCTAGGACAAGAGAACAGGGTAAAGCAAATATTTGAAGAATGAGTACCCAATTATGTATGTGTGTATGTATTTAATTTGAGTCAGTCTTGTGTAGTTCAGGCTGGCTTTGAACTCATTATATAGCTCTGGCTGTCCTCGAAATTTTGGTGATCCTCCTGCCTAAGTCTCCCAAGTACTGGGATTATAGGCATGTATCACAATGCTCAGCTCCAAGTATTTTTTTAAAATTGTAAAAGGCAAGAATATCCAGGGCTTTTTATTAGTCTGTAAGAAAGATTAACACAAAACAAACATACCTGCATGCATCAGAGTCTAAATTTTGAAACACTAAAATGTGATTATATTCAAGGACATAACAACTTTCTAATCAGAAACCATAGAAGACAAAATATATGCTAAAAGTGCAAAAGCAACGAAAACTCTTAACATAGTTTTTAATTCAACAAATATATCCTTCAAAAAACAACATGAAAAATTTTTCAAAATTCAAGTGAATTATTCAAGTGCTATTAGTATTAAAATGATAAAGTAAGTTCTTCAGGCCTATGAGAGAACAAAAAAGTAAATAAATAAAATAAAAAGACAATGAAATGGTTCCAGAATTCAGTTTCCATTTTCTGTGAGTAATGGTGAGGATGACATAAAGAAGGGGCAGTGATAAGCTTCAAAGGTACTTGTAATGTTCATTTCTTAACATGAAAGGGAATACACTGGTGTTAGCATAATATTCCCTAAATTGTACATATGCTTGAAGTATATTCTCTTATATAAAGGATAACTGTCCAATTTTTAAATGAACAGTAAAATAAAAATTCAAAGTTCTATAGCCTAAAAAGTTCTGTATCTCTGATGCTCCTATGTTTCATTGCTTTACTCTCATTAGTCTCTTCCTAAGTCACCTCTCTATCCTTAGTGTCTGAAACTACTCATTTTGTAACATGCCTCAGAGAGATTATACTTGCTGTTCCTCCCATCTATATAACTCTTCCCTAGTGCCTGCCTGGCAAGCATGAGGTCCTGAGATTTTTTTTTTCTTTCTTTCCATTTATGTATTTGGTACAGGGTCTCACTACACAGCTCAGACTTGTAGAGCTCCTCCTGTTTTTCAGACTCTCCAGGTGCTGAGATTGAGGGGTTTTGTTTTTGTTTTTTTGTTTTAATCAGGTCCTGAGTTGCCTGATAAATGAAACAAAACAACCATCCTTTTCAGGGATGGTTTATTAGGTTCCCTAATAAACCTACAGTCTATTCCTCACTTCTTTATATTGTTCATCCTCTCAAATTATGAATTTGCCTCTGAGTGTATGCCTGAGAAATACTACTCAAATGCTGATGCATTTTATTATATATTTTAAAAGTTGTACTTTTGTACATATCACTCACTATCCTTGCCAGAAAAGTCTATAGTAGGAAAGTCTCAGGTTCATAATGGAGGATGGGGCTGGGGAGATGGCTCAGTAGAATAAGTGCTTGTCTGGCAAGAACAAGGGCCTGAGTTCAATCCCTGGTTCTGCCAAAAAAAAAAAAAAAAAAAAAAAAAAAAAGAACCATAATGGAGGTTTTTCAAAATTATAATTTTTACCTTACAGTTCAAATTTTAACAGTAGTGAAAAATACTGTTGAGTGTGGTTGACATATCTTATAGTCCTTTCACTGAGGCTGGCTGAGGCAGGAGGATCTCAAGTTCAAGGCTAAGCCTGGAGTACTTAGGTCAACAAAGACAGCCTGTCTCAAAAGATAAAAAGATCTGGGAGCTTAGCTCAGTGGTAGTTTCCCCCTGGGTTCAATTTCCAGTACTGACATCAACAGGTTGCTTTAAAGCAGCAGGCTCACTTAATTACTTTTGAGAAAATGTTATACACAAAAGTGTGAGTAACCATAGGTTGTTTACCAGTTATTTTTGAAGTAAAAGGAATTCAATTAAAAACAACAACAACAACAGCATGTATGAGTACAAGTGACAACCAACCATCACAGTTCAGGATGCAACAGGTTTTATGTGAACTTTCCATACTGTCACACAGAATATTAAAAAGAAGTATATTTGAGGGTCAATATTTAATACTTTTACTGTTTCAGTAAGGATATCCTTAAGATTTCTACTGAGTCCCTTGGAGGAACACAATAACAATAAATTGGTGTCATTGTCTTACCTTATGCCTTACAGGCAGCAATCTCTACTACTGCTTTCGTATATACCAGGGCAAAAGGCAGTTTAGAACTTAGTGGTAGATTTTACCCCACAGACCTCTTAAGGAAGTCTCAGCTCTCAGCATTCACCAGACCACACTTCATGTGATTTTTAATTATTTTTACTTTCTCTTTCAAACAAAATTCATTGAACACACACACACACACACACACACACACACACACACAAGCATACACAAGCATACACAGAGTGAAACAAAGGGATAATTAGATGACTCACTTTGAACTTGTTCATTTTTTGCTGATCTTGGGAAAGGGTAGAAACTATGAGGCCAGAAGAGAGAAGTCATAAGAGACAGTGTCTTGCAGCTCCAGGAATCACCTGTGAGAAATTTTCACATAATATTTTAGTAAGATAAAATGTTGACAATCTGTTCACTGAACAACAAATGAACTGAAGAGCCAAACAACTCTTTTCTAGCATTATAGATGGTGCTGAAGCTTTTTTTTTTTTTTTTTTAATCCTTTTTGAGACAGGATTTCACAGTACAGTTCAGGCTGGCCTTGAGCATACTTTGAAGCCCAGGCTGGTCTCAAACTCAAGACCATCCTTGTGCCTCAGCTTCCCAAGTACTGGGATTGCAGATGTGTGCCACCATGCCTGGCAGCAAACATTTATTGAAAAAAAAATTATTGATAGAAGCTTTTTAAGTTACATAAGAAACCGAGGCTTCTGATTTCTTCTAATACCATAAACCAAATTAGAAAATCTTTTCAAAATGTTTAAAAAATGAGACATCTCTTCTGCCTAAATCACAGTTTCTCAAAATACAGTTCCGCTAATATCATGTTATGTAAGTATGCTTAGAATGAATCTGGAGACTTTAGTTCAACTATAGCGTTTATTAATATAGCGACTGTATTATCTAGTTGCACTATTTTCACCTTTAAAATGAGGAGGCATTAATCTTCAAAAACCCTTCATGTACCATTATGATCCTTTAAAGTCATCACTTAACGACAAATCTAGACAATACCCTGGAATTCTCTGCCCTCCCAAAATTTAGGTTGGACATAGGATAAAAAGTAATAAGACCTTTATAGATTTTAACATGGCCACCGAATTTAACAATAAATCTAGCTTCTAAAATAACAGCAGGAACTTCATGTGTGTAGCAGAAGACAACTAGGTATTAATAATCTTGAAGCCCTTTTCATAAGCAGCAGAGACCACCATTAGCTTGCCTGAGAAGCCCAAATACCATGAGGATGAATACAGTTTTTATTTTTATTTTTTAAAATCTCTTTCATTTCCTTTCTCTAGATACTAATCTTTGGCCTGGATAGGGCCTCCCAGCTTCTCAGCAAAACTTAAAAACTGAAAAAAGCTGGTTTTGATTTATTCATTCAGCAGTCCACAGCCCCTGAGAAACACTGACCCAAAGGTGGGGCGAACCCAAGATTCTGGAACTGGAACACTCCGTGGTGAGGTCGGTTGAATGCACTCCTCAGCTGGCTTCTGAAGACACCCAGGGAGAGCCGCACAGACGCTGGGTACCAGAAGGGCTGGATGTCAGCGCAGGAAAGGGCGCGATCCGCGCAGGGCAGAAGCCTGGAACCCCACCGCCAGTACCGGGTGAACCAACTCGCTGGGAGTCCGTGGCGCGGCTGCTGCTGACAACGGAAGGTGGATGTGACACCACCAGAAGAATGGTCTTGGGGCCCGAACAAGACAGTAACGGAACAGCGGCATCCTGGTGACAAGGCGAGTAGCTCACCTTTTTGGGAAGCCTCTCACCTTGACAGGTCCGATTCAGGCAGCACCCCCCCAGGAGATTACCCTGGTAGTCCCTACGTGGGGGCCGCGGCCAGACCCCCTCCTCCCACGCCGACCCACCCTTTTCCCTCCCCTCAGAGGACCTGTCCCCCTCTCTTGTCCCCGCCCCTCCTGGCACCCTGCTGCCGAGGCTTCTGACACACCTGCTGGGCTAGCCCTCCCTCAGGCCAGTGCCCCGCCCGGAGCCCGGGCACAGAGACCTGAGCTGCCCTTAGCCCCCCGGGGCGCAGGACAAAGCTAACAGAGCCGGAATCGCGCATGCGCAGAGTCTGCAGGACTCCCAGAAATCCCCGCGCGCGGATGCGGCCTCGCTAACTCCGGCCCTTCGGCTCCGGAGTCTGCCCCTGGTCTCGCTAGGGAAACCTCTTTTTTCTTTCTTTCTTTTTATTCTAGAGACAGGGAGTTACTGAGTTGCTCTGGCTGTCCACAGCTCTGTGCAAAGAGATGGATCGTGACGTCGTGCAGTTGGGCCAGAGCACAAAGCTACCTGCAAACAGCGATCCATCCGATAAATGAGGCTTTATCCTGGTAACAACTTCCAAAATTGTTCAGATTATAGCTGAATAATGTGATAAGTCAAAAACAGGTGAGTACCAAACATAACACTTCCTAAAAGAAAAAAAAGTTTAAAGTATACAGATATCTCAGAATTTTATACAAATTACAAGGGTATCTGGAGGTGCATTCCTTGAAAGCCTCATCCTAAGAGAAAGATGGAATAACTACACCCGCTTAACCTCCTGAGGAATAAACAATAGCGATTGATATTCTAACTAGGCATCAGTCATCCAAATTGGGGACCACGATTTCCTGACCCATCTCCTCTAAGAAAAACTGTCCTTGTTCTTTCAGTGTACTTTTGCTGTGTGACTTCCCCATTGCATCAGTATTACCTATAACTAATTGTAATCTTATTGATTGCTTGTACTTTTATTGCGTGTTTTACCCACCTTACAGTTTTATATCCATCTTGTGATTTTGCTTTATAAAACGTCTTTTGAGAAGCAGTCTCCTTGGTAACCCACTTTCTGGGTAGTTCACACGGGAGGGAGCTGTGAATAGAATTTGGTACTCTTATTAATCTCTGTTGTTCCTTAGAATTCATTCTTAGATTTTGGGGTACACATACTCAGGGTATGGGACATCTAGCAGGTTGGGAGTTATGATATTTCCCCTAGATATTTGGAGGCCCTATGTCATTACTGGTGTACAATATCATGAATATTATTTCACTAAGGAAGGCATATGAAATATATGAAAGATTGTGGTCAGGATCTTGATGACTTCACTTTGGACAACTACATAAATGAGTTTCTATTCAAAATGGCTATATAAATACAAAATTTTTCACAGAGTTAAATTTAAAACTTGTAGAAATTATAACATTCCATTTTCTGGATAGCAGGTGTTACAGAAATAATTAAAGCCTTCTTCCAACCTAGAAAATCCCACTTACTGATAGAGGAAAAAAAAACAACAAAACTTATGTTATTGAGTGAACACTAAACAGACTGCCATGTAGACAATCCACTAATGAGTTTGCAAAGAAGGAAATACCATCCATTATGTATTCTCCAGTTAAAAGACAGTTTAAGGGAGGAGAGATTTATTTGTTGGCTTATGGTTTCAGAAGTTTAAGTCCTCCTCAGTGGACTCAAAGGCAGAAACTTCATGGTAAATGGAAATGTCCTCAAAAAAAAAATAGGATCTTACACTACCATTTATTTCACATAATTCATCCTAAAAGTAGCTGGTCTTGTAGGGTAGTCCTCTGTTTTAATTGCCTTTTCCAAATGAAAATAAAGTTTTTAAAAATCTATGAGCCGAGCATGGTGGAGCATGCCTTATTCCCAGCACTTGGGAGGCTTAGGAAGGAAGATAGCTGCAAGTTTGAAAACAGCCTGGCTACAAAGTGAGCTCAAGGCCAGCCTGAACTGCATAATGAGACTTTGTCTCAACAAGACCCCTCCCTAATAAATAAAAGGTAAACGATTTTAAAAATCTCAATGACAAGTAGATACAGTGGCAACAATATGTAGCCAGATAGCCAGGAGCATAAGCATTTCTCAGAGATAAGGAAAATGGATGCAGTCTTCCTTAATGTTTACCTTTCAAAGACACAGCACCAAGCTACTAAGAAAGATTTTCTTGGGGCTGGAAGACTTGAAACACACATGTAGTCGTAGTAGTTGGGAAGCTAAAACAGCAGATCAAACTAGGATAACCTACATAACAAGATCCTTTCACAAAAAAAAAAAAAAAAAGGAAGAAGACTCTTCCTGGAGGTGAGGGTGTCTGTGGCTCAGTAATACACCCTTTGCCTAGAACAGTGGTGGTGAGCCTATGAGCAGGCACAATGAGCCCTCTGTACTGGCAGATGAGCCAAGTTGTCCCAGCATCATTCTAGCGGTTGAGCACTAGACGTCCAGGTTTACTTGTAGTGTTGTCACTTTAAAATAAATAAGTGACTTTGAGGTTACAGGTTACTGTTTTAGCCTCATCAAAGCAGCACCATCCTCATACTAGGTCAAACTGTTGAAAATTGCTGTCATAATGATCCCTGTTGTAAGCTGACTTAACCAACTTCATTTTGTAAAACTTAATGTGAACTCCATATTGTGATTTTTGTCCTCTTTGTAAACCCCACCCAGATGTTTTAACTGCAAGACTGTGACTGCTTAAACAGATAAGAAATGCCCCCCTGAGCTTAACAAAATGTGCTTAACTGTCACCAGATGTCTCTCTAGATTCCAAAAAGCAAGAACTACACCCAGGCCCAAATAAGCTTTTTAAAGCCCCCTAAACTGCCTGTTCAGATAAGGAAATGACAAACTGCCTGTATAGATAGGGAATGACTCCTTCCCCCAATCCTCCCCCTTAGTTCCCCCCTCGTTTGCAGTTTTCAAGATTAAAAATCCTTATCTCCCCACCTCAGTTTGCACCTTAGCATGTGTTGCAGGGTGTCTGCCTCTGAGTACCAGCTAAAATAAAGCACTTCTTTTTCAAGCCTCCCTCATTTTTGGGTTACAACAGTTACAATTTTGGTACTAGGAATCAAACTCAGAACCTTGTGTTTACCAGGCAGGTGATTAATCCTCTGAGCTATCTCCCTGCCCAAAGACTGGATCAATTTTTTTTTTTTTTTTTTTTTTTTTGTGATACTGGGGATTGAATTCAGGACCCTGTGCTTGCCAGGCAAGCCCTTATTCTACTGAGCCATTTCCCCGGCCCTTGGGGTTACAGGTTAGGCACTTGGCTTCTAAAAGGTTCACTATCACTGGCTTAGGATGTGCAATGCTTTGGTTTGAGTGCCAGCACTGAGAAACAAAAGTTGGCCTTATAAGTGTAAACTAGGAAGAGGGTCATATACTTTCAAAAACGATTTATTAGATCTCAGAGAATTAGATTTAGAGTTACAAGTTTCAGAATTACATATTTTCTCAAGTTTTAAGAGAAAAAGGATGTATTGATCAGCTTTTGTCCCAGAGACAAAATCCTCAACACCTACCTACTCTACAATTTGAGGAGTGGTTTATTTTTTGGCCCATGGTTTCAGAGGTTTAAATCCTGGTCAGTGTACTCAAAGAAAGAAATTTTATGGCAAATGGGCATATCATAGGAAAGCTGCATGCTTCAGGGCAACCTGAAAGCAGAGAACTAGAGAAGAGCCCAGACAGAAAGTAGCCAGAGACCAGATACGGTCCTCAAGGTCATGCCACCACGAGCCACCTGGACACACCCGGAAGTGTGTTTTACTAAGCTCCTAAGTATTTCTCAGCTTAATCAAGTTAGCAGTGAAACTAACCTTTGGACCAGGGTGATAGCTCAGTGGCATAAGTGCCTGCCTGGCAAGCATAATATGCTGAGTTTGATCCCTGGTGTAAGACTAACCATAAAAAGTGAGAAAATTTGTAAAAGGGGAAATTTAATTTTTATATTAATCCTTATGTAATCAACACTCTCCCACTAAAAACTGTAGCTCAGTGGACTACTGCACCTGTTTAGGCAGGCACAGGGACCAGGTTAAATCCCCAGCATGCCCTGCCTGCCCCACTCCCAGGGCATGCTGAGACAGCGATTGAGACTGGGCATGGTGACACACACCTCTCAGCCCTTGGGAGACTGAAAACAGCAGAATCACTAGAGTCCAATCTACATAGTGAGACCCTGTAGACCTTATACCAAATACAAAAAACAAAACAAAAATACTGCATCCACATGGGTGGATTGGCTGGGGATCTATCTAGTGGCACACTCTGTTCCTGTCTGACAGGTGAAGGTCCTGAGTTTGATTCCTAGTACCAAAACAATGTTATCCCAGTGCTGACAGAGACAGCAGTATGTCCCTATGGGGGATCCAAAGGCCCATTTGTTACAATATGTTATCCAAAATACTCAGTTTTTAATAACAACAAATTACAGAAAAGAAAAAAAAAATGAAGTGTGACCATACACAAGAAAAAAATAAGGTATAGAAACCTCTTTTGAGGGCTTAGGTGTTGCCCTGAAGAAATCCATGTTAAAGAAAATAAAGTTTCCTTCGTTATTTGAAAGTGCTACATTTATTATATTGTATTTTAAAAATACTCTTATAAGGTTGGGGGTGGCAGCATAAGCCTATAATCCCAACACTATTTGGGAGGTTGAGGCAGGTGATCTTTGTGAGTTCAAGTCCAGCCTAATCTACAAAACTACAAAATGAGCTCAAGGCCAGTCTGAACTGCAGTTACCCTGTTTCAAAAAGTAATTCTCTCTCTCTCTCTCTCTCTCTCTCTCTCTCTCTCTCTCTCTCTCTCTCTCTCTCACACACACACACACACACACACACACACATCCAAAAAGCCTTTACTAAACTATTTTGAATGGAGCTTATGCCATCTAATCTTGTCAATTTGGCTGGATAACGAGACTCCTAGAGAGGTGATCTGATCAAGCTATATTCATTAGTGGACTAAGCCACTGATGTTCACAGCTAAATATACCATTAGAATGTGGGGTCTGGTTGGAGGAGGTGGATCACTGAGGATGTTCCTTGGGAGGACATTTATCTCTGGTGCTCTTCCCCTATCTTGTGCTTCACAACTGCCATGATATGGGCAGCTTTGTTCCACATCACCAACCATGGACAGAAGCCTGTAACTATAAGCCAAATAAATTTCTAATGGTTGTTAGGTATTTTGTCCTACCAACAGAAAGCTAACCAATATCAAGCAATACTAGATATTTGTAACGCCTTTTCAAGACTAACATTAATTTAGGTGTTTTTATTCTTGATGAAGTCAAGAATACTTTTTCTTAAGTACACAACTCACTAACAATGAGAAAAATATATGAAAAAGTTGAGATTTTTAAATGAAATTGTGTTAACGAGTAATCTTCCTTTGAAAGGCTTTATTGAACCAACTTTATCACTTTAACATGGAGGAAGGAACATATGACATATTCTTTTGGGTCTTACCCATTTCCTAACACTTGTCTGTAATTAGGGATTTTGTCCTCGCACCTGTTTTTTTCCTGACAGGTTCGCTGAGGACGTCAGATCATGGAGCTGTATGAATGGATTTGTCAGTTAAAACAGCACTTGCAACTTTCCTCACCATAGAGCCGCGTATCTAAACAGCACCCCAGTCGCTTCCACAACTTCCCGGTATCCATAACCTTATCAGACCTGCGCCCTGGGCGCCAATCCAGACAGTGGGGCGCGAGGCCTCACGGGAAAGTAAGTTGTGCGCCGGTGGCCAATCCCGCGCGGGTTCTGCTGAGCATGCCTCGTGCAGCGGCCGCCCTTGCTTTCCCTTGTTTTTAGCGGGCCTCAGATGGGAGGCTGTCCAGGGCTGCCCAGCTGCGGTTCTTACGGGACCCGCAACACGACCCGTGATCGACGGGTGAGTTCCAAAAACCGAGGTGAGGTGCCAGCGCCCCCAAAGAGGAGGAGCCCACGGACCGCGGCGTCTTTGTCAGGTTGTGAGGGCGGCTCAGCACTGGTCCAGCCCCGGCACCTAGCTCTCTGCGCTCTTCTCTCTAGGCAGGTTGACGGGCCCGCGGGCGGGGCAAGTGTGCGCATGCGCCGTCTAGTTCTCCTGCCGAGGAGTTGCCACGAGGCTAACAGGGAACGTGCGGGCGTGCACCTTCTTGAGCCCGGTATCTGAGTGGGTCGGTGTTTCTGGGAGACGGGTGCGCTGCGGGCTTCCCGGCCATGGCCTTGAAGCCCGGGCCCCCTGTCTAGACATCCCAGACCTTTATTGCTCCATCGTTCATCAGGTAGCATAAATAATTATCTGTTCTTTTTTGGTAGAAAAAATTATTTTTTTTTTTCAAGATCTCAGTTTGTTAGTGGTGCTGACTTACTGTCCGATCTCTTTGACACCCAAGACCGTACCCCTACTTTTTTACATGTGTCAAAGGGTGTTTCTTATGAAACACACTTTTTACAAGCAACACATTTAAATATATATAATTTTTTCTTGAAGAAATACTTTTTGCGGCTTTTGGTGCATTCACTAACGGCTAAGTAATATTAGTGACAAAATTGATCATTAACCCTAAATATTTTAAATAGCTGTTTTAGTGAAGTAATGTTCTTCATTAGGAACACTGTTAACTTATTCCTTCATTAGACAGTATTGTTAACTTGAATGACCAATTTTTTTTATATGTACGTATTTGTGAGAATCAAGGGAGATTTAAATTTAAAATCCTGAGGAGGCACATGTTCACATTTATTCAGTGTAAACATTTTGTGCTCAAGAACTGCATGATTTATATTAGAACAGTATTGGTGATTTTTTTTTTTTTTCTTCCATTTCCCCTGATCATACTGAAGTGTGTAAAGGACAGGGACATTCTTCCCCAGAGAGCATTTCATCTAGATTGTGTATGTGTCTGGTAGGCAGGACAAATCGTTAATCACCCTATCTTTCTGCTTCTAACTCAGTTGTGGATTAATTGCCTACATCTTTCGAAGAATAGCACAAAATGAGCAAGGTAAGTTGTTTATTCATTCCCCATGTTATTTGTAAGAGTCAGTTTGTTAAGGTGAGAAATTAGGTATAGATAAAAATTAAGCTTGACAACAAATATAAAGATTTTTATATTTTTTCTATGGGAAGATATATATATATATTCTGTGAGATCAAGTTGATATTTTGCCTTATACTGACTATATGATCTTGGAGTCGCTCACGTATGTTGCAGATAAGTCTCCAATATTTCTGGCCACCGTGGGAGAAAGGAATCCACTATATCTTCCATAGGGAAGAATGAATCTTTTGAAGACAAAGCCTTCCCAGAAGATACCTTTTTTTGGTTATAACATAGGGATACATGTTAAATAACCTTCCAGTGACAACACCAAATGAATGAAACATTACCTTAAGTTGGTGATGGCAGACTTATGGCATGCATGCCACAGAGGGCACATGAGCTAACCTGCCCCAGTGGCTGAGCACTTTGCAGTGAACAAGTGGGTTTGGAGGTTCATTTTGGGCACGTGGTCTCTAAAAGGGTTCCCATCACTGCCTTAAAACTATTCTTTAAATAAAACTATTCTTTAGTGGTATTAAAAAGAGAGATGTGGTTCAAGTAGTGTCAGTTTTTGGGTGATTTTGTTTGATCTTTGTGTATAATTTATAATATTGAGAAGAAGTGTTGACCCACATTTTTGTATGAATACCTGTATCAAATTAGCCATTTATCACTTCACAATGTAAGAGTCTGCAAACAGTTTTACTCCAGATGCTCTCATCTAGTGCTTACGGCTTATGCTGTGACTTACTGTCCTGTGGGAGTCATTGTAGAGTCCAAAAGGCATGGCTGTGGTTACATTGAGGTTTTGTTTTGTTTCAAGTTTTCTACATTCCTTTTTTCTTCCATCCAGTATCAATTTCTTCGAGCTAGAGAGCTAGAAGAGCTGTAGCTTTTCTTGTTGTCTATGTTTATTGTATCATTTTCAGCCTTTGTCTGGAAGATACATTCATTCCTTTTAGGATATTTTTTACAAAATTTCAATTTTGGTGGCTTTTTTACTTAGCATTATAAAATATTGTTTTGTTTCTTACATTTACATATTGTTTGCTGGAGTTTTATCCAATGTCTTCTGATTTCCACGTTTCTATTCACATATTTTGTTTATGTTTTGTTTTTGAAATAGCCTACTTTTTGTTCCCATTGTTTCAATGAGAAAAATAAATAATTCTTGACATAAGTTTCTGTTTATGCTAGCAATAAAGAGTTCTGTATTGTATATTATCTCAGTATATGTATTATATTTTTATTCTCTATGCTTTGACAAAGATAGATTGCTAACTTTAATATAGTTAATTTATGTCTTAAGAGATCTTTTCATGAGGTAAAAATTTTACTGCTTTAACTTTGTAAGTTATTCCAAAATGGATATCTGTTCACACTTAAGATAGAAATGGGGGCTTGTGGGTTAGCCCAGTTGTTTAAGCTCCTGCTAGGGCAAATCCAATCAGGCACAGGGGACCACAGTTGGATCCCCATCTCCACATGCCTTACCAGACCTGCCCTTAAGGCAGCCAGAGCCAACCAAAATAAAAGATAGAAATAAGTATGAATTATAAGTACACTACCACCATTTATCAAATGATTGTTCTTATATCACCCTTGTCATGAATCAGTTGACCATACCTGTATTTCTCTGTTTTGAAGCTCTATTCCATTGCTGCTTTTGAAAATCCTTGTGCCTGTGTTACACATTGATTTTGGCACATTAATAATAATACTTGATATATGACAGTAGTTCTTCAGACTTAGATTGTCTTCAGGACTTGTCTATTTGAAACTGCAGGGGCTGGGGAGATGGCTCAGTGGAATAAGCGCTTCCCTGGCAAGCGCGAGGGCCTGAGTTCAATCCCTGGTTCTGCAAAAAAAAAAAAGAAAAGAAACTGCATTTCCACATGTTTTAGCATTAGCTGGTCTAATGACCATGAGAATAGCTGCTGGGAATTTGTTTGAGATTCTGTGAATCTATACAGTAGTGTGGGTAATACTGATGTTTCTCATGTTGAGCCTTCCTATCTGGAGCTTTCTTTGGTTTCCTCATTCTATCTTGCAATTCTCTATATAAGTGTTTTATTTTTCATGCTATTATCAATTATATCTTTCAAAATTTAATATTGTTTTGCTGATAGAAATGTCTAAGATTTGTTATACTGAATGAGTAACTACATCTTACAATACTTCTATTTGGATTTTCTTTGTGTACATAATTATGTTACTTCTCTAAGAGCTTGAGAAAAATGACATAGCAGGCCTCCTTATGTTGGTTCTAGTTTTAAGTTAAACATTTCCCATATTTTAATATAAATGTGTTTGTTGTAACCATTTATGGAAATTTCCTTTGTCATATTGGGAAATTCCTTTCCATTTCTAATTTTCTAAGTGTTTTATTTTGTGTCTTTTAAAAAAATATATATATATACTATAGGGTCTCACTATTTTGTGTCTTTTTTTTTTGTCTTTTTGAAACAGGGTCTCACTATGCAGTTCAGGCTGGCTGTAAGCTCATTTTGTAGCTCAGGCTGGTCTCGAACTCACAACTATCCTCCTGCCTCAGCCTCTTGAGTGCTAGGATTACAGGCATGCGCCACCACACCCGGCTCATTTTGTGTCTTTTCAAGACAGAGTTTTGCTAGGCTGCTCAGGCTGGCCTTGAACTCAATTTGTAGCCCAAGCAAGCCTCAGACTTGCTGCAATCCTTCTACCTCAGCCTCTTGAGTGCTAGGATTACAGATGTGCACGTGCACACCTGGCCATATAAAGCATTTTTAAAGTCATGCATTTCTGCACCTACTGATATCATATGACATCTACTGTGTCCCCTTTCCCACTTCCCCCACCAGGGATTGAAGTAGAGACCCTGCACTTAACAGGCAGGTATTTATGCCAGGCAAGTGTTTATGTACTGAACTATATCCCCAGCCCCATCTGTTGGTTTTTAAAACTATTCTTATTTTAATTTCTAAATTTCAGAAAATTACCTCTGATCTTCATACTCTGTTCTCTCTCTAAGCTGATTTCTCTCTGTCTAAGGTAATTTTTTGCTCAGATTTTGTGTTTTCTATCATTGGCTTTCTGAGAACCTCCAGTTAATTCTTGTTGAATCAGCTTCTGAATTGTTAATATCTCTCAGATACTTACTTTCATTCTAACTCTCCAGTATTATGCTTCAGATCTAGCTCGTGAAAGCCCTGTCTTGCCAAAATACCACTCTAGTCCAGTGTCCACTGTTCTGAAGGATGCTTCATGAGTTGGTGACTACTCCTGTCATCAGTGGCCTGTTTGTATCCCAGTTCCTGCTATAGTAGTTTGCTTAAGTGATGGTGTTTCATCCTTTGTTTCTTGCCTTTCTCAAGAGAATGGGAAGGGCCAGGGAGATAGTTCAGGAGAATAAATGCATGATCCTGAGTTAAATCTCAGACACATCTAAAAATTAAAAAAAGGGAGAATATGTTCTATAAATAAAAATCGGAGGGGCACGCGCAGTGGCTGGTGAGGGACTGTTGGGTCAGGCGGTGGCAACAGCAGCGGGTTGTGAGTGTGGAGGCACAGATGCACGGTGGAGCTCAAGCTGCTGCAGCTGCTGCTGCCGCTGGAGGAACCTTGCTCTCTGTGCTCCGGTCATCTCGGGCCTCGCCATGGCCAACCAGCTGGCTAAGGAGCAGATTGCAGAATTCAAGGAGGCCTTCTCCCTCTTTAACAAGGATGGAGATGGCACTATTACCACCAAGGAACTGGGGACAGTGATGAGATCCCTGGGACAGAACCCCACTGAAGCAGAGCTGCAGGACATGATCAATGAGGTGGATGCAGATGGGAATGGGACCATTGACTTCCCGGAGTTCCTGACCATGATGGCCAGAAAGATGAAGGGCATCGACAGTGAAGAGGAGATCCAAGAGGCATTCCGCATCTTTGACAAGGATGGGAATGACTACATCAGTGCCGCAGAGCTGCACCATGTCATGACGAACCTGGGGGAGAAGCTGACAGATGAGGAAGTGGATGAGATGATCGGAGAGGCTGACATTGACGGTGGTCAATTATGAAGAGTTTGTACAGATGATGACTGCGAAGTGAAGGCCTGGGCAGCTGGCAATGCCCGTTTTCCTGATTTCTCCTTGTGTGCATTAAACACTTCCCCACTTATCCCAGTTCTAGCAAACACCAGTTGATTGACCGAGAATCTGCTAAAGCAACAAAAGATTTGAAAAAAAAAAAAAAAAACCTGGCCACATTATTTCAGTGTATGCTCACATCTCTTCTCTGTCTACCTTTTTTTGCACAGCAATTATCCCTAAATAGAGATATCCATTTGAGAGGTTGTCCAAACAACCAATTGGCATTTGTGTACTTCACAGATTTCTCAATCATAGTAGTTTCAGAGTTCTTTCATTTTCTACACATCCTAATGATTATCTCTGAATTGAATAGAGCATGGAATATATATTGCAACCAAATAAAATATTAGGCTGTTTTTCTGCATTTTAAAATCCAAATGAGAACTTGGAATGCATCATAAATATATTGGCAATTTATTTCTGTAATTTGTAAGTACAAATGTTTGTGTAAAGCCACTGCATAATGAGTTTCCTTATGGAAAGTTTTTTTTGTTTTTGTTTTTTGGTACAGGGTCTCACTATGCAGCCCACATTCATAGTGATCCTCCTGCTTTCTGCCTCCCTAATGCTGGGATTACAGGCACGCACCACCATGCCCAGACTCAGATGTTAATTCATGGGCTGTTTTTTTCTCTTTTTTTGGCCAAACCAGGGATTGAAGTCAGGCCCTTGCGCTTCCCAGGGAAGCGCTTATTCCACTGAGCCATCTCCCTATCCTCATGGAAAGTTTTTGCTCATGGCAGCCCAGGCCACATCCTCCTGTCCTCTTGTGCTTCCTGCTTTGTTGCTTGTTTTTTGAGTGCCTGAGAAGGTCCTGCCTTTGCTTATGCTGTTGTCCTGTTCTTTTGCTGATGGAATGCAATATTATTTTCAGCCGATTTCCTCAGTGAAGTTTAAAGTAGATCTAATTTTGGTCCTTATTTATATCATTTATATTGTATATAGTTTCATTTTAGCATACACTAAACATAGTACTACATTTATTTCCTTATGAGATCATACATTCCTGAAGTTAAAGGAAAAATTATTCATCCTACTATTTACAACTGTAATAAATAAATAAATAAATGGTGAGGACTGCTGATTTTTTTTTTTGCTTAAATTAATACTTTAATGCAATAACAGAGTATTCCACTTAGTTTCCTTTCCCCTTGAAGTATGTGTCCCAAAAATTCTTATAATTTTCATAGCCTATAAAGTGCATACAGTGTATTTTTTTTCCATGTCATCTAATGCTATACATTTTTAACTGAACAGAAATCGCAGGGATCAGTATCATTTAAGGATGTGACTATAGGCTTCACCCAGGAGGAGTGGCAGCTCCTAGACCCAAGCCAGAAATCCCTGTACAGAGATGTGATGTTAGAGAACTACAGCCACCTGGTCTCTGTGGGTAAGGATGTGTGTTATGTGATTCCAGTAGCATTTGTTTTTTCTTCCATTGTGAAGCGTATGGCACTGTGCAATGTAATTATCTGAGAATCTGTTTCAGAAATCCAAGAGTGGATTTTGTGCACCTGAAGATATTTGTGTTCACTTCTCTAGTGACATATTCTAGTAGTATTGTGTGACCCCCTCTATCAGACGTCACAGCCTGAGTCCTTAATCATTTCCCATAACAGGGTATTGTGTGACAAAGCCAGAGTTGATCTTCAGACTGGAGCAAGGAGAAGAGCCATGGATATTGGAAGAAGAATTCCCAAGGCCAGGCTTTCTGGGTGAGTTAATCTATACTGCACAAACATCGGGAGAATCATTACTTATCTGCAGTTAATTCAGAGACTGGATACCCTGAAATTTTTTTAAAGAGTATTTCATTTAAGGACCTAATCTCTATTGATTTCTAAACTCAAACTTCTAATGCCACTCTTGAGTATTTTTGGATTCATTTAAAGCATTTTCTATTTTTATAATACCTGATATTATATTGAAGTTATTCAATCTTTGCCCTTTTCTTAGCCACTTCATGTTTCTCAGAGCCATCTCAATTTCCCACTTACTTCCATTGTGCTGTCCTCTTTCAGTTGTATTCTTTGATGTACTCATTTTTTGACTCATAATTTTTGCTGTGTGCTAGTCATGTTTTAAGAGCTGAGAATATGATAGTGAAAAAAAAACCTCTTTTTATAGAATGTCTTAGTTACTTTTTTCTTCTTGCTATGACACAATACCTAACATCCAGAGTTAAAGGAGGAAAGGTTTATTTTGGCTCACAGTTTGTAGAGGTTTCACTCCATAGTGGCTGGCTCCAAGGCAGGGAGGCGTGGCAAAGGAGCATCACAGAAAGAGAAATAGTTCATGGCAAGTAGAAAGTACCAAGGGATAAACAATAAGCAGTACCCACTGTTAAGGCAGATAGCACTCAACACACTTGCCATTATTCACTCCCAAAATTCTGCCAAACCAATCAGTAGACTGATTTAGGAATCACATGCTCTTGATCCTAGCATCATACACTGTAGATCCAGCCACCTCAGAAAAGCCCTAATACGCTAATACCACATCAGGCTTTGAAGGGACAGCTCAAAGATACAAGCCATAACATAGAAGTAGTACTAAAAACATAAAGGTATTTATGGTATATTGAAATTTCTGTATGGTAAAGAAAGCAAAGCCAGTGTAGATTGATGGAGTGTGTTACTTTAAGAATAGTCAGGGAAAATCTGAATGAAAAATAATTTTTATTCATGCTTTATGTAGTTTCAGTGTAATTTGTTTATCCTTTTAATTTTGAAGCTTAAGTGCACTGAATATTGTACGGTTATTGTTAGTAGATTTTAAGCAGATGAACAGCATATAATACATATTTGTTTAAGTTCTCTTTCCATTCTATAGAGATTATATTGGGGTGGAATGGTTGTCCAAACAACTCATTTGGCTATCATCAGTGTACTTCACAGATTTCTCAATCATAGTAGTTTCAGAGTCTTCCATTTTCTACATATCCTAAGATTATCTCTGACTTGAATAGAGTATGGAATATATATTACAACCAAATAAAATATTAGGCTGTGTTTCTGCATTTTAAAATCCAAATGAAGCCGGGCGTGGTGGCGCAGGCCTGTAATCCCAGCACTCGGGAGGCTGAGGCAGGAGGATTGTTGTGAGTTCGAGACCAGCCTGAGCTACAAAGTGAGCTTAAGGCCAGCCTGAATTGCATAGTGAGACCCTGTCTCAAAAAGACAAAAAAAAAAAAAAAAAAAAATCCAAATGAAAAGTTAGAATGCATAATAAATATATAAAGCCACTGCATGTGAAAAGTCTACAGCTAACAATGTATTAAACAGTGAAAGGAAGAATGGTCTATGTCAGAAAATAAGAATAATGTGAGAATGTCTTCTGGCCACTGATATCAGACATTCTGGATGTGTGTCCTCTGATTTTTAAAGGTGTTTTGAATAATCAATACTTTTTGTTATTGTTTTTATTTTTTTTAGAAATAATATCACTTTTAGTTCAGGCTACCCCTAAGCTGTGTAGCCCAGGTTGGCCTCAAACTGTGAGAATAAGAGGACAACTGTATTTTTCTATGAACATGATTATGATGACTTACAGTAAATTGAAGGCATGAGGGTAAGAACTTTTATTACTTCAGTGAGTAGAAAGAGCTAACAGTGTAGAGCTAACAGTTGTAACAGATGGAGAGGGGAAATAATACCTGAAAACTCCCCAAATTTAACCAAAGACAAAACTACACATTCAGGAACCTGACCTAATATCAATTGAGATAAATTCGAGGAAATCCATGCTGAAGGAGCATGATGATTATATTTTAATCATTAGTCACAATTCATCAGTCATAATGAAAAAATGCATTTGGCAATTTAACAAGACTGTGTTGCAGAATTTAAAATTAAATAAATAAAAAGTTGTATGGATATAGCTCTCTGCAAAGGCTCTGGGTTTAACCCCTCATATGCATCCCCCACTAAAAAAAGGAGAAAGAAAAAATATATGTAATCTAATAATAATAGTTATTGTTGATAGTGTGTATCAGTGGAAATTCTTTTTTTGTTTGCTTGTTTTTTGGTTTTTTTTCTTTTGTAAAGGGAATAAAAGTTTTAAAATAAGTACAGAATTTCACTAAATTTATTAACAGGAATTTGGCAATGATTGTTATATTGCATATTGTTGTTTTCAAATTAGTTGTTCAGAGTACCAGATATAGGCATGCAAAATTGATCAAAAAATTTATAAAAAATTAAAAAGGAGAAGAAGAAATGGAAACATTAACTGCTTCTTTGAATAGACCTGCAGAAATCAGCAGTACAAATATCCAAGTTATCCTGTGTATATACATTTCTTTTTCCCTTTCTTTTCTCCTTTCTTTTATTCCCAGTTGTTCTTTCCCTTTCACATTATCTATTATACATTTCAGATTTTATTTACTTTTGTTTTCTTGCACTAGGGAGATATGATATGACACATGTGGGTTTTCATCAGTTTGAAATATACAGTACATCTCAAAGATACAGTATAAAGTATAAAACTAGATCAAAAGAGATATATATAGATACGACACTATATATAGTGTCATAACTCCACCATTTTGGAAAAGTTTGATCTGGGGGCCAGCAAGATAGCTCAGCAGTATAAAGCACCTGCTTAGGCAAGCTTAAGCAGGCTCAGGGGACCGAGGCTCAATCCCTGGCATCATATGTTGTGCCAGCCCGTCCATCAGGGTGGACTGAGCCAGCCAAAAAAAATGAAGAGTTTTGTCTTTGTGGTTGAATATACACATCCCCTTTGATCAAGCTTTATAATTTATACTGTATCTTTGAGATGTACTGTGTATTTCAAACTGATGAAGAACCTGTTGCCTTATTTTTTTATGTGTAAATGTATGTATCATTGTTAATATAGCATTGGTAGATACTTTTAAAACTATAAAAGAAAGGTAAAGAATAAAGACAAAATATACTGTTCTACTTTTTAGAATTAGTAAACAGAATTATACCTTAAGTTTCCCCATCAGAATAGTCCTCCCTATCCAGCCAAGAAGAAGTAACAAGGAATAGATTTACTTTGCCATCTGAGACAGCCAGGTCTCAGAGGAGGTACATGAAGCACTGACTTTCAGGCCTTGTTTATCACACAACCAATAACATACTCAGAGCTAGAAGACACAGAATCTGAGCCCTCTGCCCCACAGGGTAGAGACAGCAAACCTAGCAGGGATGGCAGACCCAGGCAATGCTCTGTACACACACTTAAGTTGAACATTGGAAGCTGTAAATTTAGGGAGGTTTAGACTGCTTACAGTTTACACAAGTGTAGTCTGCACATAGACATGCCTGGCCTTCTGAACTGTTCAGCAAAGTACTAGTAGTGTATGTATGTGAGGAAATTAGTGAAAGAACTTTGGGGGCAGGGACTGTTCCCACCAGCCAGGGTGAAGTTCATCCTTTATAGTAGACTTGAGAGCTAAGAAGCGCTTGCTCAGGACTGAGGTTCAACATTGCTCCAGACTTGAGCAGAAAAGCAAAACACAAGAGTATCACATTTTGTAGGTGTTTTCAGTGTGTCTTAGTTGCTCTTTTCTCATTGCTGAGAGAAAATACCTGATACCCGAAGTTAAAGGGGAAAAGGCTTATTTAGCTCACAGTTTGTGGAGGTCTTAGACCATTTTCAGCTGACTCCAAGGCATAGTGGTATATGGCAGAGGGGTATCACAGAGGAGAACAGTTCATGGTGCTCACAAGATAGCAAAAGCAACAAGTGATGGGGAAACAAGACTCTGTGTCCCTTATATTGTATGAAGATTACCCATACTAGGGCTGGTGTAGTAGTTATACCCTTACTCCTAGCCAGAACTATGCCAAAACAATCAGACTGATTTACTATTCACACATACTAAATCCTAATTTGGCCATATAATGGTGACTTGAATTTTTTGGAATTTTTCCTTCCCTAGTTATGCTAGTGATGGATTGTTACAAGTAATGTTAGGTGCTTGCCTACTGTCAGTCATCATTATTTTATGGAGATTGCATGGAGAGATTTAGGTTATTATTCATACTTTGAAAATCAAAAATAGGTGTTTCAATAGTAGATTCTTTTCCCTTTTCCCACTATATCAGGTTTTTTTGTTTGTGGAGGTTTGTTTTTTTCACCCACTTCAACCCCTGAAATAGAAAAACTATATATTTTGATTATTTGCATCTCTAGAAATAGAACAAAACCTGAGCTATTACTTTAAAGGTAACAACATGTAATGTATTAACTTGTTATTATTATATTTTTTAATTTTATTTTGCCTTTTTTCCTTAAAGTAAAAAGAATTGTAATAAAAAAAAAACATAACTAGGGCATCTGCATAGAGATCTCTTTTCATAAGAAATGTGTTAATATTTCTGTGGTAAGATTAATTTTTCTTATTTTTAGAATTTTGGAAAACTGATTACCAAAAGGAGAAGAGTAAAGAAAATCAACCTAAACACTTGTGGGGAGTTGTATTCATCAATAACACAATGCTGGCTAAAGAACAAGGTAATGCAGTAGGGAAACCATTTAACTTGGATATAAATTCTTTTCCTTCCAGCAAAGTACTATGTCACTGTGACTCAAATGGAATGAGTTTCAACAATATTTCAGAATTGGCTATTAGTAGAAAAAACTACTTAGGAAAAAAGCCTGATGAATTTAATGGCTGTGGGAAATTGCTACTCAACATTAGTGAGAAAAGTGAAAGTTTAAAATATAGGAATTCTTTTGGTTATCAAGATAATCTCATTCAGCATGAAGACATTGAAATTTTAGACAGAATATTTGAATACAATGAATTTCAGGAAACCTTCCTTGAAAAAACAATATTCAGCCCTCATAAGAGAGACAACAAAGAAAAGAATGACTGTGAATATGATGCATGCAGAACTTTCTGTGGTGGCTCGTCCTTTTTATTCCCTGAGACATATCGCTCAAAAGAGAATCATTATGAGGTCACTGATGATGAGAAATCCTTCTGTGGAATGTCTACCCCTTTCAAACAAGATGGGATACATATGATATATAACAAAAGTGGGAATGACTTCCAGAGGAAGTTATTTCTCTCCCAGCTTCAGAAAATTCATGAAGGAGAGAAGCATTTTGAATGTAATGAATGTGGGAAAGCTTTCTGGGAGAAATCACACCTTACCCGACATCACAGGGTACACTCAGGAGAGAAACGCTTTCAATGTAATGAATGTGATAAAGCTTTCTGGGAGAAGTCAAACCTCGTGAAACATCATAGATCACATACTGGAGAGAAACCCTATGAATGCAGTCTCTGTGGAAAAGCCTTTGGCCATAAATCAGCCCTCACTTTACACCAGAGAACACATACAGGAGAGAAACCCTATCAGTGTACTACATGTGGGAAAACTTTTTATCAGAAATCAGACCTCACCAAACATCAGAGAACACACACAGGACTAAAACCCTATGAATGTTACGAATGTGGAAAGTCCTTTTGTATGAATTCACACCTTACTGTCCATCAGAGAACACACACAGGTGAAAAACCCTTTGAATGTCCAGAATGTGGAAAATCTTTTTGTCAAAAATCACATCTTACACAGCATCAGAGAACTCATATAGGGGATAAACCCTATGTATGTAGTTCATGTGGGAAAACTTTCTACCATAAATCAGTACTCATCAGGCATCAGATAATCCATATAGGATTGAAACCTTACAAATGTTATGTGTGTGAGAAAACTTTCTGCTTAAAGTCAGACCTCACAGTACATCAGAGAACTCACACAGGGGAGAAACCCTTTGCATGTCCTGAATGTGGGAAATCCTTCAGCCATAAGTCAACCCTCTCTCAACATTATAGGACACACACTGGAGAGAGACCCTATGAATGTCAGGCATGTGGAAAAATCTTTTACAATAAATCATACCTAACGAAGCATAATAGAACACACACCGGGGAGAAACCCTATAAATGCAATGAATGTGGGAAAACTTTCTGCCAAAAGTCACAGCTCACTCAGCACCAGAGAATTCACATAGGGGAGAAGCCCTATCAATGTACTGAATGTGGAAAAGCTTTCTGCCATAAATCAGCTCTAATTGTGCATCAGAGAACCCACATAGAAGAAAAGCCCTATAAATGCAATGAATGTGGAAAATCTTTCTGTGTGAAGTCAGGACTTGTTTTACATCAGAGGAAACATACAGGGGAGAAACCTTATGAATGTAATGAATGTGGGAAATCGTTCAGTCACAAATCATCCCTCACAGTACATCACAGGACTCACACAGGAGAGAAATCCTGTCAATGTAATGAATGTGGGAAAATCTTTTACCGTAAGTCAGACCTTGCTAAACATCAGAGATCACACACAGGGGAAAAGCCCTATGGATGTAACATATGTGGAAAAACTTTCTCTCAAAAGTCAAATCTTATTGTACATCAGAGGACACACCAGTAGAAGTCTTATGAATGAACTACTGGTTGTATTTGACTACCAGGCAGCCACTTCTCTATATACTTCAGAGAATTCACACTGCAGAAGGCTTTGTTGACACCCTGAATATTTAGTAATCTTCATCCACAATGTTATGTTGCAAAGTAATGACAGGGTAAACCTGTAGTTTGTGTTATGTGTTATTGATTTCCCAGAGTGTCATAGAGAAAGCATCTGTCTCCAAATTGAGAGAGCATTGACTGTCCAAAGAAAGACTTGGATGAGTACACTTTGGCAAATGAGTTTATTTTAGATTATTTACAAGGTGGTGGACTGTAAATAAATAGGCTGTAAATGTGGGCTGTAGCACTACCAAAGTTACCATTCCTCCTTTTACTAAGTTACTGGTTTTATAGGAGTATTAAGATAAATAGGAAATTAACATAAATAAGAAGTAGAAGCCAGTGATAAGTGTCCTGTGCTGTGTTCCACTCATTTTTATTGGCTGATAGTACTTACTGATCTCAGCAAGTACTATCAGCCTCAGTGCTGAGTGATTTTCTGTGCTTCAGCTTGGCATACAGCCCCAGCCCCTGCCAAGAACGCACTGGAGAGCCATGTAGTGGCTTACTGCAAGACAGAATTGCTTTGGCTATGGTTTAGAAGACTTTTTTCCTTATATTCCACCCATTCTGGATTTTTATTTTTGCTGCCACTTCATTGATGTCTTTGAACTTAGAAGAAGAGATATCTCATTTAACTGAAGACTGAACACCAGGCTAGTATGTCACACCAATAGTGCAGTCTTTAGTAGTACACTTGCTCCAAGAACAACACAAACACTAGTGAAAGATCCATGTTTCCAGGTAGAAATTCTAGCACAAACACCATAGATATCTGAAAGCTCTAGATTAGGATTATCTGCTTATAGACATATAAATGCTCTATGTGTCTGCTTGTAAGTGGCTTAGTGTATTCATTACTTTAGCCTCATTATCTGGCATACAAGCACAGTACATGGTGCCTTCTTTGGTAGCAGTCAGCATGTTCAAGGTCATTCTGTGTTGAAATATCACCTTTTACATTCATTGCCTCCATAATAGCTTTCCAAGCACTTGCTGGTGTTCACTTTCCCATTGTGCCAGCCATAGGTCCAGTTCTTAGAAGACCACCCACTGATCTGTGTAGTCAGAGGCCATTCTTCATCCATATGGCTTTTTAGCTCAGCCCATTGGCTGCCAAAATTTCCCTTTCCCAAATAGTGTCTATATCTGTATCAGTACTGCTTCCCATTCCAGTTTTTGGCCCTCACTGGTGCAACTGGTGTAGTAAGTGCCTTCAAGAATGGGCAATGTCCTTTCTAACTCCTTATCTATCTAGGCTCAATGTTGGTTCTGTTACTTAAAGTAGTTCTCTAGCTTTAAAGGCTACCAGCCCCAGTATTGCCTTCATGGCATTTGTCACATGGGTAGCAGATAGGACTGTACACTGTAGAAGTGTGCATGCTATTTTCATAAATTGTACCACTCTAGAAAGGAGTTGACCATCAGGACTTTATCCCTAGCCCTTCATTGGATGTGCTGTCTGTACTGTCACTGCCCAGTGGTGGATTTCACATGCTGTAGTGATTTACATACAGCCGGAAGTTGCTGCTCCAGTGTCATATACTATATTCAGTTTCTTCCTCTTTCCATGATTGGGCCAGAATGCTATTAAAATTGTCTGTTGAGGTTGTTTCTGTACTAAGCCCAGTTTTAGCTCTCAAGGCTCCTGATATAAGCATTGGATTACTAGGCTATATAACTATTTAGCCTACCTTGCAACTATCTTAGCTTGCTCAAAATTCTCTTGAGCCCTTTTTTCCCAATTCCATGGTCATCTTTGTTCAGAGTTATGTAATGGGCAGACAAATTGAGCAAAGTGGGATATAAACTATGCCAATACCTCAGGACTCCTAGAAATACTACTAGTTACTTTACATCTGTTGACACAGTCTGTTTTGCTAGATTAGCTCATAGAGGCCAGACCTTCCATCATCCCTAGTTCTAACACCTCACAGCTTTTTCCCACTTTTCCTTTTCTTGTGTTTGCTTGACACAGGGTTGTGATTGGAGCTCATTCTCTACTGTTGTAGGGAAAACAAGCCAACCTAGGGCCTCTGTAATCATACAAAGCCCTCCTCCAATCACATTGCATTTGCATTGTCACTAGCAAATGACATTTCCCATAGTCTATGTGATACTTTCAAGCCATCCCCAAACTCATGCACTGATGTTTCCAAGACATTCTTTATTTCTCCCTACATGGAGGCAAATAACTGTCCATTATTTCCCCTTGGGCAGATATCTCAGTGTCAGTAGTATGTCTTACCAACCATATCAGGGGCCTTTAAACATTTGCTACTGCTCTATTGCAATCCCATCCCATCTGGACCCTCCAAGATATTGGTATATTTTCCAGTCACTTGTGTGTAGGTTAAACTCATTTAGGCAGTGGCCCACCCCATATACATGCAAAGGATGGCTACCCTGGCATTTTCCCTATGGCTACTCTTCCCTGACTCATTCTGGATCTGTTAGGTCAGAATTCAGATCTTGCATGAATTTCTTAGAGCATTCTAAAAAAAAATTATTTTGCTTATAAATTGGAGTGGCATTGACAGTCCAAAGAATGACTTTGACAAGTTCAGTTTTGCGAAAAAGTGGATCTATCATGGCTTACTTACACAGCAGTGGATAACTTACAGGCTGCGGCATTACTGAAGTTGCACATACATACCCTTTGCTAAGCTCCTGGTTTTCTAGGACTCTTAAGGTGAACAGCAAAAACGAAAAGCAATGGACTTAACATCCTTGGGATAAGTTATTTGTACTTTATTGCCACCCATCCTCCTTGGGAACCCCACAGGTCTTAGCGCCTAGCTAGAGCCCATGGGACAGCTGAACAGTGGCCACTATGAGATAATGTTGCTGTGTTTGAACATGTGTTCTCTCTACAAGTATAAGACGTCCTTTGTTAAGATTAAGATGTAAAGAACTGGGTGTGGTGGTACATGTCTTGTGATCCCAGCACTTGGGAGGCTGAGGCAGGAGAATCATCATGAATTTGAGGCCAGCCTGAATAACATAGTGAGTTTAAGATCAGCCTGAACTACGTAGTGTGACCCTGACTCAGGAAAATATGAAGTTTTACATACACTATCAATTGTTTTTATAAAAAACTAGATTATTACAGAATTTATATTGATAAATATGTCCATTAACTATAAATTAAAAAAAATTTAATTAGAAATAATATAGTACTACAAGTTGTCTTTTGTTGATGCCTTGACTTTTTTTTGCCATGATTGTCTTTGGAAATATAAGTAGTTCTGTGTTCTGGAATGTAAAACTTTAAAATCTTACTAGGACACAGTAAAAGTATACAGTATTTACATGTCTTTTTAATAATGCTATATAATCAAAATATACTCTGAAATAAAGCATACTGCTTATGTCATGCAACTTGAAAGATATTTTCTTGAAATATCACTAGATTTTACAGAGGCCTTTTATTTTTTGGTATGTCCTATCAAGTTTTCTTGCTTGTAGGTTTGAGTGGCCATCAACAAATATAATTAAGTTACAGAACAGTAAGCAATCTTGAGTCTCAGTTGCACCAGGATTATGTTTCTTCCTAAGAATGATTTGAATAGGAAGCTTGCACAAGTTATAAAATAACCTGGACTAGAGTCTTAAGTGCACAATAAGATAATTAAATTCATATGGGAAATATCCTTAACATGCACAGGACATATATATGCTCACATGATAAGTTATGTAGAGTGTGTATGAACTTTATGTACATAATGGAACATAACAATATGGTGAATGGAAAGTAGGTATTCTTAGATTAACAGCTGTTACAATGCCAGGTTCATCCTCAATATTTATCAGACCTTGAATAACAGTTTTAAAGGAGACCATCTTAGTTTCTTTTTTCATTGTTGAGACAAAATGCCTGACACCCACAACTTAAAGGAAGAGTAATTTATTTTGACTCATAGTTTGTAGTCCTGGCTTCAAGGAAGGGTTGAATGGGAGAGGGCTATTGCAAAAGAGAAACTGTCAATGGAAGATCAGGCAGGAGGCAATAGCAAGCAGCCTGCCTTCTTTGTGTCTCTGTATGTTTTATCAAGGGTATAAGCCTATTTATCAGTGCCACCCACACCCAGGGTGGGGCTGCCATCATTCACAGAACTATGCTAAACCTATTTAGTTGTCACACACCCTTAATCCCAGTGTAAAAAAAAAAAAAAGTCCCAGTGTCACACACCCACGATCCATCCACCTCACAAAACCACCAAGTCAACCGGGCGTGGTGGCGCAGGCCTGTAATCCCAGCACTCGGGAGGCTGAGGCAGGAGGATTGTTGTGAGTTCGAGACCAGCCTGAGCTACAAAGTGAGCTTAAGGCCAGCCTGAACTGCATAGTGAGACCCTGTCTCAAAAAAAAAAAAAAAAAAAAAAACCACCAAGTCTGAGCACATGAGGCTTTGGGTTCTTACCCAAAGAGGACTAAAGAGGTAATATCTAATGATTCATAAGTTATAAATCAAAATAAGAACATGTTTAAAAAATAGTTTTCATGCATGTGGCAATCTGTATTGATCCTTTTCTCACCATGATTCCTTTCATGCACAAAGTTGGGGAGATAGCTCAGCAGCCTAAGTGGCTGCCTGGCAAGAGCAAGAGCAAGGTACTGAGTTTAATCCCCGGTATGAAAAAAAAAAAAAGAAAGAAAGGGCTCATAAAGTCAGCATTTTACTACAGAGTGACTTTTACTAACCTAGTAACTATCGTATGCTACATTACACATTAGAATAGAAAATAATTATAACAATTTAATACTATAACATTAAACAATCTAATAATTTAGTTTATGCAATCTGATCTTACACTTTCTAAAACAAGAAAAAGAAGACCAACTTAGATCCAGAGTAACCTAGAGAGGAAAAAGTAAGCCTTAAAGTGAAAACAAAAACAAAAACCCTAAAGCACGTTCTTTGAAGAAATCAATAAAATTGTAATTCTGAGCTACTTAATTTAAAAGAGAATACTTTGGGCCAGGGGATATAGTTCAGCCAACCAGCACCTGCCTGGTAAGTGCAAGGTCCTGAGTTGAATTCCAATTACAAAAAAAGAATACATTAGTTGGAAAAAGTGTCATTCTTCTGATCTATGGATGTTAAGAAGATTATAAAGGAATATTACAGACAATTCTGCCCATAGATTTGCTAATTTGTCTGATGTGGACCAATTCTTTGTTTTTTTTAAAACAGAATTATCTTTATTGGGGGGGGGGAAAGAGCTTCTAGCTGAGAGTGGGACAGAAGGGGTTGGGTTGCCCTAACTTGAAAATCTTGACCTGTTTCAAGGAAAACATTTAGGCATGCTAAACAGGAAACTTTTTTGGGGGGTGGTATGGGGATCAAACTCAGGATCTTGTGCTTGCCAGACAGGCGCATATGTTGCTGAGCTATTCCTCCAGTCTTCCAGAAAATTTTCAATAAACAAAATTCAATTGACAGCAATGAACACAGAAACTTACTTTGGGCTCTTTTGGCCGCTGCCACACTACCTTCAACTCCACCTCCCAGAGTCCAAAGAAAGTCGACACACCCTAGAAATGTAGCAGAAGCACTTAATGCACACTGGTGTCCAAACTCTAGTCTGCACCAAGGTGTTTACGCTAGATTCATAGAGTACTCGAGGACAGAAGTCACTTGGCCCTGCGGACCTTCTGCAATCCTCAATGGGCTTCCATTGTTGGTTGATTGATAAAAGCTTCTGAGGTACACGGTTTCCTAAGGCTCTGGGTTTCTTTTCCAATCAATGATGATGTCGGTTTTCTGAAAGGAGTACACGGCAAACGACGAGGCTCCGCAGGCCACCACAGTCATGATCACCGCCAGAGGTATGAGCTCTTTCTTCTTCATCAGGATATGGAAAATACCCATTATGACTTCAGCGTAGAGTGTCAAATCTGGGCTGGGCTGGGCTGACCTGGGGGTTGGGCTGGGCTGCTTTCCTGGTGAGCTCCCTGTGGGTCAGGGACATGGATGCTGCTCTGTATCAATTCTTTTTAAGATACAGCCATCAGAATTTCTGCAAGGGTAAATTGTATATATAGTTATATTGAAGAAATTGAAGCAATACTTAATAACCTTTCAAAACACATACCACAATGTGATAGGTGCACTGGAAAGATCTACGAAACAGGTAGAAATGCTGGTAGTTCTTTCTGAAGTGTTACAGCAGAGGATCACTGCCTGACTCATTCCTTGTGGCCAGCATTACCCTAATACCCAGGTTAGCCACTTCAGGAAGGGAATAGTACACACAAATACTTGGAATGTAGATGCAGAATTTTCCATGAAATATTAACACATCAAATTCAGCAGCGGCTCAAAAGAACTATACAACTTGGATTTATTGCAGGTATATGAGATTAATATCACATTAGGCTAAAGACAAACTATAGCCCTTTCAGTTTGTGCAAAAAAAAAAAAAAAAAAAATTGACAAAACCAGTGACTACTCATGATAAGACCTCTCAGTAAACGCAAAAATACACAGAAACTTCAGGATGGTAAAGAATAACTGTAAAACCCCTCCAGCTAAGTCAGGATGTCTGGAATCCTATACAGCCATTGGTGCCTGATGGCTAAGATTAGGAACAAGACAAGGATATCCCCTCTCACCCCTGCTTTTCAACATCACAGCGAATGCTGTAAGACAAAGGAAAAAAGGAAGGCACCAAGATTTTGGAGGAGTCATTATTACTCAGTCCTATCCAGCAGCTTGCTCTGTTGCAGACCAGTCAAGAGACGAAGTGTTGAGGTAAGGTGGATGATTTTATTCCAGAGACCAACTAGAGAAGATAGGGACCTATGTTTTCTGGAACCTGATTTAGGTGTGATTAGTATAGGCAGTTGATGGATAACTCCTAAACTGGTGGACACCTTTTCACAGCAGTAGAGATGAATGATGTTGTCTAGCCATCAGATGCTACTGATTCTTTAGACTTCAGAATCAGAGGTCATTATTTCCTCAACCTGTTTCAGTCACCAGTTACATGTTTTTCAGTAGACCGATTGAGTGGAAGTATTACCACAAGGCATTCTCTCTGATGGCAGTGAACAAAAACATGTTTAATGGTCAGCTTCAGTTCTCCATTTGTCCAACATCAGATGTACACTGCTCAGTTTGTGACTGCTAGAATCAAGTGTACTCCCTCATAGGTGTTAGGGATTCTGATTTTTGTCTCTGATGTGTCCAGCATGGCCATGTGTCACCAGTACTGACTAAAAAATCAACTAGATCCCCTTTGTCAGTTGTATGGGGGCTCCTGTTAGGAAATGTAGCCTCATATCCAAAGAAGCTCTAGCACCCCTTTAGGATTTTCCCAGTGTGAAGGAGGATGCTGTCTGGTCACATTGGGTTCCCTGTTTTCAAACATGCCCTTACTAATTTTGCTAATGTTGAAGCTAATCCCTGCCTGCTTTCAAAGTACTGTTACATTTGAGAATATAAGAATACAGTTCTCATCATTGTTTCCTGAGTCTACTTCAAGCTGCTTTTAGGAAAAGCAAAGTGACTTGACTTAAAACAGCTTATTCTAGGTTCTTCTGGTAGTGATGCAGTTAACATTACTTTTGAAACATGAATTAATCAGAAAGGTGTGGAGAACTGTATAGATTTCCATTCTCTGTGGGAAAAGTGGCAAAACATTTCCCATGTTCAAGCTGCCAACTGTAAGATCCATCAGGCTCTTCTTTCTGAAACTATTAAAATTCTTACCCCAAATTTAAAAATGTCCCAAATTCCTAATTTTGCTGTTTTTAATGTATTCTGTTAAAGCAAAACAGATGTAGATGTACAATACCAAAACATTATGAAAACAGTTTGCAATGTATTAATTTATCGAATCTGTATTGTTAAGGTGTCTTGAAACTGTCTGATTGACATTTGTAGTTCAATAAAATAAAATAAAATAAATAAAAAACAGATGTAGAAAAAAATGGCATCAACCATAAAAATCTCAGCACTGACCATTTTGTGGTCATCTAGCTGCAATGCATGGTGTGTAAAAGTACTTTGGAGTTACCTTGCATTAAATAAGTCTATATACTTTTAACTTTACAAACTTGAATTATAGCTCAAGACATATACCATGCAGAATTCTCATATGTAAGTTATTCCTAGAAAAGATAGTAGACGGTGAAGTCATTTCAAGTTATTTTCTCTTGTCAAAGAAAACCCCAGAGTTGGTGTGAAGTGGAGAAAGTAAAGGACATTGCACTGTGCTTTCATTTGCATTTTAAAAAAAATTTCTGGAGCATTTGTGTAAAAATAACAATAACTGCATAAGAGTGTTTTGTTGCTTTAGCAACAAAAGTCTGGATATTCAGACTTTTGAGAGCATTGCCTGAGTTGTAGCAAGCAAATCAGTTAAAATGATACAGAAGAAAAGCACCTCACTACACACTGTAGAGAGCATCCAAACCCTGTGTTAAGGGGGGCTGCAGGTTAGTTCAGTGTAAGTGCCTGCTCATGCAAAATCAGTCATATGCAGGGGACCACAATTCAGTCCCCAGCTCCACATGCCTTACCAGACCTGCCCTTAAGGCAGCCTGAGCCAGCCAAAAAATAATTTTTTTTTTCTCAGACTGTATTAACCATGCCAGGTTATAACCACTTTTTTGGTTATAACACTTCTGACAGTTTAAGGCCAACCCTAGTCTAAAAAGGAGTACTGTAACAAAGGCAGAAAGAAGGATCCATAGCCAACTATCCTGTACAACAGCAACACTGGCTGCAAAAATGGAGGTTGTTAGCACAATTTTCCTTATTGTCATTAAATAGAAGCCATCTCTTAATGATAATAAGTCCAGGAATGGACTAGTTTAGTCTCAAGTAGGTAACAGAGTGGTAAAATAGACTTATTTTGCATAACTTTTTCTGGCTCACTGAGCTCCAATCAGACAGATGCTGAGGCAGGTTTGTACATCACTGAAGGAAGTCAAATCCAGCTCCGGTCTTTGTTAACTCCTATATTCCCATCACTGTTCTTCAGGCTTATCTCAGATTCTTGGGAGTTTCCCTTAAAGGAAAGATCTTAATCATCATACCCATTAAAGAGAGCTTATATGTATGTACTCTGCCTCCTGCCTGAGAATCACATCACTAACTTTTCTGAATCTGGAAATTGGTTATACCAGTGTTGCACCCAAATAGTGTGTTTTGGGGGATTTTGTAGAGTCCCCCCAAATCAGGGAATAAATCAAATTCTTGATCTCTTTGAGTGCTGGAAAGGTTCACCTGAGAAGGAGGCTGAATGGGTGCTGGTGGCCCCAATGGGTGTGACCTGCTGCTATTGATGTACTGGGAGATGTATGAATTCTTTAAAAGGCTGGACTCTATCCCTAGGTATGGTGCTCAAATCCTGCACAAGAACACCTATAGTTTAACCCTACAACAGTGCCATTACCTCCAGCTGGCCCAGCTTTCTTCAGTGTCAGCTACTCTGCTCCTCTGAATTGAAGTTGCCCGCCATAGCACTTAAACCATGTCTCCTCCAGCCCCTGTGTCTGCAGCCTAGGAGACAAGCTTTAGCTCTGCCTCAAAGCAGTCACTATCTCTGCCAAGCACAGGGGCTTTGTGTTGCAGGTCCAGACTAGTGGCAGGGGCCTCTCATGAACACACTCTATGTTTGCATGTACCTTAGCCCTCGTGCCTCTAGGTCTGCAGGCCAGATCATCTCTGTTTAATTGCTGAAGATCACCTGTTTTGGTTTAGTCTGCACCCAGATTATCCTGTTGGCCCTGAGGAAAAGGAAAGGTGAATTTTTTTCTCCTTTTCAGCATCAGTTTGGACAGATGCTGAGCTTTCCATCAACTAGTTTATATGCATACCTCCTGCTAAAAAAAATGATGCTGTTATACAGAACTGAGTACAAAGTCCAACAACTGTTGAAGCTGCGAAGTTTGGAATTTCAAAAGCCCTAACGGTGAGATATTTACCCCTTAAACATCACCTAGGTGGTGGAGAAAGGAGTTACTGGTGTACTAGTGGAGTGACTGGATGAGGATGAATCCACTTACCCAACTCCATTCAGTAGAGGGTGCTTGGGAAGCCTATGCTATGACCAAGGAAGGCAACACAGGTCTGTAGAACAAAAAGATTGCAGCAGCTACTAGGCTGGCCTATCACTGGGCTCTCTAACCATTAGGAGCCACCCTTTTAGGTGACTCACCAAGTGACAGGTCAGGTCACTTACCTCATGACAGGCCACCTAAGTCTAAAGACAAAATGTTGAAGCAAGGAAAGCAACTTTATTCCAGAATCTGCCTAGAGAAGATAAACAAGCCCATCTTGACTTGATTTAGGAGTGATTTATACAGGCGATTGATAAGTGTTCCAGACTGATGGGCATACAGTGAAAGGATCAGATGATGCACATCTGATCCTTAATGGCTACTGAGCAAATGCTTTTCAGTTTCTGCAGATTACAAAAGCAAAAATTCCTTAATCTGTTACAAATTAGTTACCATTTCCTATCACCAGTTAGTTACATTAATACACAAAGTACAGATTACTTTCTGTGAAGTCTTGCTGATTGCCAAACTCCAGGCAATGAATGAAAGTATTCCTAATGCTCTGTTTTAGAATGAATAGAGCAAGAGCTGAATGAATAGATTTTGGGGGGGCTGACGGTACAGGACTATACAGATGCATATATGTCATTTTTCAAAACCCACATAAAATAAGTTACTAAAAACCTAAATGTAAACCATGTATGGTGCATTATGTAATATTAACAAACCTCCTTTTCCACTCTTAATGTCCTGTCAATATTGGCTCATCAGTTGTAATAATTGTAACACACCAGTACGGGGTGTTAGCAGTACTACTGCAAATTGTGGAAGAAGTGTGAATGATTATGTGGGAATTCTCTATTTTCTGCTCAATTTTCTGTAATCCTAAACTGCTTTTAAAAAATAAAGTATATTAAATAATTAACCAAGCAGCTGTGTGCAGCAGTATGGGTGCATCTGTATGAATGTACTTTCTTTTATGTTTTTCAAGATAGAAGCATCATTATTGGTTTCTCCATATGAGACAGGGACAGAAGACAAGGAGACAAATTCTCAAACTTCTTAGTTTGACAAATGCTGAGCATATTACCACCACTTTATGGTTGACAGGGTTTCATTACATTGATCAGATTCATAGTGACTGTCCTGTTTTCAGCCTTCTAAGACCTGGAATTAAAGGCTCATGCTACCATGCCCAGTCTCAATCACAGTCTCAGTGTGCCATGGGATGGGACAGGCATGCACTAAAAGCACAGGAACCAGGAATCAAACCCCGGTCCCTGTGCTTTTAGTCCACTGAGCTATCTGGCCAGCCCTTACTTGCTTTTCTAAGCCCTGTCTTTTTAAAGAGTCTCAGGTTTCTTTTCTTCCTTCAAATCATTTTGATAGTGTACAAATGTTTTGTCAGCCATATTTCTGCCATGAGGCTACAGATACCATTAATGGGTATTTTGATTGCTTTTGTATGTGTCTTATATAAATCATAGTAACTGTGGCCTGAAACTATGGCCCAAATTATCTCTTTGATAGCTAAACTGGAAAGACCTTGAATGACCTAGCCATACGTTTCCCTCCCTGATCTGCCCTGCAGGTAGTGTACCCTGGCCAGGTGAACATCTGCCTGTGGATTGTGCTCTGCTCTTGTCTCTGCATAGCAAGGTTAACTTCCTGCTGGACCAAAGATTATTCACACAGACTCACTATGTGGGCTCAGTAAAGAGGCCCAACATCCTCTTGATTGTGCAGAGTGCTAGCCACAGACCCTGCTTTCTCACTGTGCTTCCAAGTAACCAGCTGTGGGACTGCATGGCATGTGGTGCCCTCACCTAACCTGCGAGCACATGTAACTGATAAACTCATGTGACTCTTATCTACCCAGTTCAATTTTTCCAGAGCCCAGGGTGGCAATCTGTCTTTCACCAGCAGAGTAAATTAGAAGCAGTTAAAGTAATTGGTATCATAAAGAGGACATTCCTTCTACAGCCATACCCACCTAGTTATTTTTTAACTACCATGTACTGGCAGATTAGGTGGTTTCAGATATGGCAAACATTACTTGGACAGAATCACCAATTGTGAGCAGTTATACTGACTTTAATTATTTTGATATATCTTTTGCCCACAGTGATTTAGAGGATCTTCACACCAATATATAATAATTTGTTATGTACCTGCCAAATACCTCACATCTTCCGTCAAGAAAAAACACTGAGTAAAGACACAGCTAGCTAGTTGTGCAGTGAGAATCTGCTCCTGAAGTTTGTTCCTCTGAAATAAAGACACCACACCCCTGTTGCATGAAGAAAACCATCTTTGCAGTTCATCCTTACAATTTTTAATTTTTAAGCAGGGCCTAGAATGCTAGCTTCTAGTTAGGTGCTCAATGGCAGAGCTGCATCTCTAGCTTATACCATGAATTCATAGGGAATAGGCTGCTGTGACTCAGGCTGTTTCCCATTGCTTTTCACAAAGTGTGCTTCTCTAGGGCAGGCTAGTGCTTCAGTTGAATCCAGTTACCTTTTGGCTTATTTTCCTTGACACATTTGAAGAAGCTCAGTATGCTTGATATGCACATTAATTTTCTTGGCAAGTATGTTGCCCTTCACTTGCTTGTTTATAATACCAGCAGCATGCTGGGTGACATTGTGGACTTTTTCAGTTGCCATCATAACATTTGTATAGCATTCCATTTTGAACAGTACCCATTCCTTTGATGTAATACCACCCTTTTTGTGGATTTACAGATATATGGCCAAAGGAATAGGACCATGTTTTCTAAAAGGCCTGGAAAATACATAGGGTTCCAATTTCTATTTGGACTAATTACTGGAAGATGTGGGTTTTGGTTGAAAGGCATGAGCAAATTGCCTGCACTGAATGTTATATTTTGGGGGTGTTGCACCTCTTCCCATCCTAAAATGGCCTTGACATCAAAAGAATTATCACTTGGCTTTGTCCTTTCATGACTGGCCATTGCATAGAACCTGTTCAGCAGCTGATCTTGGAGGCTTCCACTTGTAAAAGGCAGGCACAGTACGGGCCTCATTGACACTGGAGCCAAACATGCCAGGAGCAACAAGGCAAACAAATCATGAAACAATACCCAGTATTTCCAGGAATGTTTCTTTAGGTCTATTGACATTGATTCAGGTCATTATCAATACACCAGATCCTTATCTCTGATGGTCTAGGATTTGTATGGGATAAGTAAACAGGAAGTACAGAGGCAGAATGGCTTGCCATTTGGTTCTTAGGATATGTATCATAGTGAGCAGCTATGCATCATACTGACCAGCCATTTCTCAGAAATGAAAGTAAGAGTAAGAAGGTAGCTCAGTGGCAATAAATGCCTGCCTGGCAAGGCAAGGTCCTGAATTCAATCCCTGGGACAAAAACAAAACATAAAAAACCTGAATTATAGTCGGGCGTGGTGGCGCATGCCTGTAATCCCAGCACTCGGGAGGCTGAGGCAGAAGGATTGTTGTGAGTTCGAGACCAGCCTGAGCTACAAAGTGAGCTTAAGGCCAGCCTGAACTGCATAGTGAGACCCTGTCTCAAAAAAAAAGACAAAGAAAAAAAAAAAAAAAAAAAAAACAAACCTGAATTATAGCCAGAATTATCTGGGCAAGTACAAACTGAAGTATGCTGGCTGGGGTGGGAGCATTGGCTTGCCATGTTACATGTGATCTTCTGAGACAAGGCCCAACTAGAAGCAGTAGCACTGGGGCTGCCAGTGGTCCTTAGCCAAGGTCCCCAAGACTGAAAATTTCCGCCAGGAGTTTATATTTCATTTTGCTTATTATAGCCTTTCTCCGAGTTGACTCTGACAGGGGAATGAAGGAGTTAATCTGATCTTGGATACTTGTTAAATCTTTATAATCCCAGCTGCCTGGGTGGCCCAGGTGAACCTCAGAGGCCCTGCGAAAATGGAAAATGGCGCTGCGAGTGGCCCGGAGCATGTGTGCCTGCAGCCTGCGCACAGTCTCGGCACCCTCCGTGCCCTGCCGGATTCGGCCCTGGCGGCTGAGGGCCGGCACAGTGCGGACCCTGTGCACCCGACCACTCTGCTTGCAGTGCGTAAGTTCAGAGAAACATGAGTGGATAACAACAGAAAATGGTACTGGAACTGTGGGAATCAGCAACTTCGCACAGGAAGCTTTGGGAGATGTTTACTGTAGTCTGCCTGAAGTTGGGACAAAGTTGAAAAAGCATGATGAGTTTGGTGCTTTGGAAAGCGTGAAAGCTGCCAGTGAACTCTACTCTCCTTTGTCAGGAGAAGTAACTGAGATTAATGAAGCACTTGCAGAAAATCCAGGGCTAGTCAACAAATCTTGTTAAGACGGCTGGCTGATCAAGATGACAGTGAGTGACCCTTCAGAACTAGATGAGCTCATGAGCGAAAATACGTAAAATCGATTGAAGAGTGAAGTGACACCACAATGCACTACTGTGAAGTGACTTCCGCAGGGCCATCTGCAGTCAGTGGCACACAAAAGACTCGAGATAACAAGTTTAGCAGTGCTATAGTGATGGAAGAGAAACAGCTCACCATTACTACTGGGCAAAAATACCCTTAACTCCTTAGTGATTGCAGATAAACACAATGCGTATCTTTTTATACATACCTTATGATCTTTAGACTAGGCTGTAGGTTCTGATATTCAGAATTCATGAAATCTGTGGTAAAAACTAGGTATAAGAATCACGTAATTCAAGGCTAACACTGTTATCATAAGCCTTACATAGTACTGTAATTTAAATTTCTTCCTGGATTTGTGTTGAAATACTTAAAGAGCATGTGTGTCAGCTGTATAATAAATAGCAGGTGACGACTGACACTCTTCATTTTATAATGGGCTGCATCATTTGGGGCTGTTTTTGTACAGTGCAGCAACAGCTTTGCAGCACAATCAGAAGCAAATAAAATGTTCAACCTTAAAAAAAATCTTTATCATTTGTAAAGGCCTTATTATTTTCTCTTCTTAGGGCAGTCACCCATAAAGCTAATGCAAAACAAGGACAAGGCACAAGAATCAAGGGGAGTAATGCACTGAGGTATAGAGCAATACCATGAATTGTGTCCTCAGGTGTCCTTCAGCCATGTATGGACTATTCAGCAGTGTGGTGCATGTAGGGTAGGGCTCACCAGGTCCCCGAAGCTGTCCAGTGTCCACTTGCCTTCTGCCGTGGTGGGAGAGGCTGGCTACACCTCAGCAAATCTTGGGCATTCACATTTCTGAGCATATTTTTATTTCACCACTTTTTCCAATTTTCTGAAAATATTTGAAGTATCACTCCACTTACAATTTGCTGGGGAACTATGAAGGGAAAAATGGACTACAGGTGCTCTGGGATGTTTGTGTCTCAAGATAGCTGCAGTTATGTCCAACAGCATCCATGCAGATGGCCTAAAGAATTAAATAGGAACTTAAATTACCAAGTATTACATGGATCTTTTGCTGAGTATACAGGTACTGTAGTTACCAGCTTAGTCTTAACTCATATTGGGAAACCCATTACCTACAACAGGGCCACACAATTTACACAACTATCTTTATCAGACATACAGTTGCTAACTTTGAAAATCACTTCTGCCTATGATGCTCTCCCTCTTAGTCAAGTGCCTATTTACTTTCTCAGGGAGAAATATTTACTTCCTAGAAGTCTCAGTCATCACCAGGATTTAAATTGATGTTAAAGCATCAGTGACTCTACCATGCTATGATGCTTGCTGTGGCTCATTGCACAATACGTTTTTTTTTTTCTTGCTTCATAAATGCTACCTCATTTTATCCTAAATTTATACAGCAAATATAAAATGGTAACAAATTCATTCATAGTACCATATACGAGGTATTCATTTGCTTTTCCATTGGTGTCCTGGTCCTATGAAAAAAGGCACACAGACATCAGGAAGTCTCAGGTAGGATACTCACAACTGTGATATTAAACAGCAAAAAAGATAACAAGCAAGTCAGCAAAACTGATATAAGGCCGATGCGACCTCCAAATGTGATAGAAGGGAAATACTATACTTTCAATCTGTGGGATGTCTAATATGCTCAGTTTATGTTTCCCAAAATCAAAGAATGAATTCTAAGAAAAACATAGTATTAAGAGTAGGAAATATTTATTGTGGGAAACATAGCATCTAAGAGACAGAAGGGGGCCCAGAAAATAGGTTACTTCAGTAGTGCAATGGATAATGCATCTGACTACAGATCAGAAAATAATGGTTACCCATTAGCCCTCTTCTCAAAGGGAATTTTGTAGTGCAAAACTGTTAGGGTCTTGGCTGAGCCCCCGTCTTCTAAACAAGTGGTCAGTAATGGCTTAAGTAAAAGAGACCATGTCTTAGTTACTTTTTACTCATTGCTAGGACAAATACCCAACACTCAAAATGAAGGAAGGAAAGGTTTATTTAGCTCACAGTTACTGGAGGGTTCAGTCCATATTCTGCTGGCTCTTAAGGCAAACGACAGCAGTTCATGTGGCAAAAAACAAGAGCAGAGGAGGAGCAGTGGCTGTGGCATCCAAAAGCTTCTTTCAAGGAAGCACTTATTCCACTCAGCCATCTCCCTGGCCTGTGTACGTGGTGGCGCATGCCTGTAATCCCAGCACTCGGGAGGCTGAGGCAGGAGGATTGTTGTGAGTTCGAGACCAGCCTGAGCTACAACGTGAGCTTAAAGCCAGCCTGAACTGCATAGCGAGACCCTGTCTCAAAAAGACAAAAAAAAAAAAAAAAAAAAAAAAACCCAAAAAAACAAAAGCTTCCTTCTTCCTTCTATGCTGAATGCAAAGACCAGTACTCTAGGGCGAAGATCAGAGCTCCTGCAAAGTGGCGTGGCTGGGAAGATCAAGCCCCTCCAAAGACTGGGACTTCTCCATGGAAGTGGGGCAGGGTGGCAGGAAGCCTTTCTCAATTCCTGGGCCCTGCCCACCTGCAGGGCTGGGCCCCCATGCAGAGAACTGTGGGAGTTTATTCAGCCAAGTTGACGCAATGTATCAACTAACACAGACCAGTAATATTTTTGGGCCATCTAGGAGGCTCAGAACTCTCTAAGGAGTAAAGATAAAGAGCTCCACTGAACATCCTGTACTTACTTTGTTTTCAAACAAAAGAAGGAGATACTGATGCAACTGCGTGAACTGGGCAGGACCATGGGATTAAGTTAGTCTAGAGACTTCTCAAAGAAGTAAATTTTGCCAATTAAAACTATTTGATCTCTAAAGTTGAGAGTTTATTGCTGTGGAATAAGGGTGTCACCAGCCAGTATCCTTGTCTGCCTCAGCTGGGGTGTTATCTTGATTTCATAGCACTGTGAATAGGAGATTTTCAACCCACCCAGAGGTCCCTGTGTTCATCAAGTTAACATTACACAGCTTGGTCTCCAACCAAATAACTTCAAGATAGGTGTAGAATCATGAGATGGCTGTAAGGTGGGACAAAACTATGATCAACCAGTAAGATTACAAGTGTAGTTGGGTAGGTAATATTGATCCAGTGGGGAAGTAAGTCACATAGTAAGTGTATATGGAAAGAACAAGGGTATTTCCTGGGAAGAATGGGTCAAGGACAGGGACATTTCCCATAGGGTTGAGTCAAGATCTTGGTCCTCCACCCAGGTGACTGATGGCTAGTTAGAATATCATTATTGTTTATCCCTAGGGAAGTAGGTATAGTCATTTCATCTTTGTCTTGAGGACTGTCCTTCAAAGAATGCACCTCCACCAACAGCTATAATATGTTCCCATTGTCTGCACTGAATCCTTTGAAGGCCTCACCCTATCTGACTGACTGTAGTATTTCTATCTAACTTGCTGTCTATAATAAAATATGAGCCAAAATAAATTATTTTCCAGCTGGGCGTGGTGGCGCATGCCTGTAATCCCAGCACTCGGGAGGCTGAGGCAGGAGGATTGTTGTGAGTTTGAGACCAGCCTGAGCTACAAAGTGAGCTTAAGGCCAGCCTGAACTGCATAGTGAGACCCTGTCTCAAAAAGACATAAAAAAAAAAAAAGAAGAAAGAAAAAAAAATATTTTCCTTATAATTTCAGGTGCTAAGAATTTTTTCCCAATGACAGGAAAGCTAACATAATAGCCCAGAAATCTTCAGAACTGCTTTCTAAACTGTGGATAACACCACAAGGTGATTGTAGTGTGGATTATGGCCAGGATACACTTAGCTCAAGGAGCCTTTCAACCTCTTAGAAGCTTTTCCTGCCTGGGAGGTGGGTAGAAAGAGGGAAGATGATGGGAATATAGTTCTGGAATGGCAGCCACACACATGAAACCTTTTCCACTGAGCTGGTGGGATAGGTAAGTTATTAGCTCATACAATGAAGTTAAGCTCAATATTGGCAGTGTAGGCCAGAAAGCATGACTGCTGTCTGTAGAATCCACACTTTCTCTAGACCTTTTTGTTCTAAGCTGGTTCTTCAGCTGACCAGAGTCTTGCCCCTGTTGTGGAGAACAATCTGCTTCACTCCAAGTTGACTAATTCAAATGTTAATCTCAGCTGAAAACACCCTTACAGAACAATGTTTGACCAAATGTCTGGTTACCCCATGACCCATGCAAACTAACAGTTATAACATCATCCATCTCAGATGCAATACCTGTTTGAGTGATTGTATGTTTCCGTTCTTAGTGTGTGGCCTATGGAGAGGGGGAGGAAATATTTTAACCAAAAAGAATTGAGTTGAACCATATGTATACACACACACATATGGTTAACATCAAATTGCCATATTTAGAGACACATTTTTATTTTTTTTTTGGAAGACACATATTTTTAATAGTTTTAAAATAGTGTATTAAATCAACAATTTGTTCCCCTAGACATTTTAACCTCTGCCCCCTTTCTTTTTTCTAATTTGCACTATATAATTTTTTAAATGTATTTAGGACAGGGTCTACATGGTCAATTATATAGATTGGACTCATAGTCATTCTCCTGTGTTCAGCCTCCCAAGCGCTGAGATTATGTGGGCATGTCACCATGCCCAGTCTCAGTTGCCATCTCAGTGCACTTCATGGGCAGGGCTGGCATGGCATGCAAGGAATGGAACCCTGGCCACTGCACCTCTGCTTAAGCAGGCATTTTAGTCTGCTGAGATACCTGGCCAGCCCTTGCACTATACAATTTTAAGTAACAACTAAGCCAGTTTATGGCCAACAAGATGGATCAGTGGTCTAAAGCACCTGCTTAGGCAAGCATAGCATGGTTCGTTCCCCAGCATCATATGCCCCACCAGACCCACCCTAGGGCTAGCTGAGCTGGCAACAAAACAAAAACTAAGCTAGTTTAGTCTAACACCATCACTTGAGTACTCAAGTTCAAGACCAGCCTGGACTATACAGTGAGTCTGCATCTCAAAAATATTTAGGAATTTGGAACAAATCAAATTTGAGTTTTACCATGCTTGCCTTACTTCTAGAATATTTGAGCCAGAACAACCTTGACTCTACCTGTTGAGTGGGTCTTTTGGTTCTCTGATGACCAGGAATAGCCCCAGGCTGAACGCATTGGCCTGAGAGGTCCAAAAAGAAGGTTATATATAGCTTTGGTTCTGGCTTCCCAACTACAGCTTTGAGAGTTGATGCCAGCTGCTTTGGCCCCTATTTGCCTTCCCAAAGCTGAGGCTGCCATCATGGAGACTCAAACCCTTTAGCTTCTGTCTGACTTGCTGCGTCTATGCAGGTCTCTGCCAGCTCCATTTGAACAAGTGTTCTTTATCTTTGGGCTTGATCCCCACAAGGAGAGAACTCAGAGTGTCCCTCTCCTTTACCAATCTGCCCCTTCTAAGAAGGCCATAGTGAGGGCGGACTGCTTCCAAGAGGGTCATAGGCTGTGCCCTGCTCACGCTCCTGCATGTAGATGCTTGGAGCCAAGAGAGGCAGAGACTCACATTGGAAAGTCAGTGGGACCTTCCAGGAAGGCACCTTCCAAAGCCCACGACCTCAGAAAAATAAATGTGGGCACTGTGGCATACCCAGCACTCTGGGAGGAGGAGGCAACAGGATCATAAGTTCAGACTATCCTTATCAACTTAGCAAGACCCTGTCTCAAAATGATAAAAAGGACTAAGGATACCAAGCAACATTGCAATGTAAACTGATGAAAGCTTTCTCAGATGGTGTTTTAAAATTTGGAACAAAGCAGTGTGGAAAGTAATATCTATTCAATCAAAGTTTATTGGGCTGGGGAGATGGCTCAGTGGAATAAGTGCTTCCCTGGCAAGCGCAAAGGCCTGAGTTCAATCCCTGGTTTCAGGAAAAAAAAAAAAAAAAAAAAGCAAAGTTTATTGAGAACCAACCACATTCCAAGTGGTGTTCTAAGGCCTGAGATACAGTGCTGTGCTTTTCACTTTCAGGTCTTGCATTCTGGAACCCAGATGATGCATATTCAGTCCCCATCTTCACACTTTTGTAGATCAATGAGTAGCAGGGCAAACAGGGAGCCAGAGTCAAAGACAAATCCTCAAGTTCTGCACCAAATGTTTTCTAATTAAAGCATAAATGAAAGTCCTTGAGTAACCAAATCACTTGGCTATTTGAATGCTCCAATTCAAAGCCAGAAGATTTCTGTAATGATACTATAATGATATTTTAATAAATAATGATATTTTAATGAGTCTACTGATTTTATTGTTTAGTAATTTCTTCTTTTCCCTCATCTTTGTTCTGTGGCTTGAAAAAGAAACAAAAAAAATAAAAGCTTCTGATGATTGCATGTCAACACCTTAATAACTGAGTTGGCATGAAGCCTCCACAGGTCCCCAACTTGGGGAAGGCTCAGCCCTGTACCCCACTATGTCCACCAAGAGCAATATCCAGGTCTTGCCAGGGTCCAGCCAACTGCACTACTCCTGGAGATCCAGGCAACTCCAGAAAGCACAATATCTACCTCTTGTTCATTAGAACTGACAGTGGCCTAGGTATCTGTAACTGTAGCCAGTAGATGACTACCACACCATTCCCAAGCCCAAAGGATGCTAAATCTAAAGTCAAGCTTTGATCTATAAATGAGCAATTTCTAGAGAAGGGATTGGGTTTATACCTGTGGGTCTTGCTTGAAGATGCTTCTGAATTTGCAGTTTATTAGTGTCACTGGGAAATTTATAGGTCCCTGATTGTGGAGCCACTGCTGCTACTGGCAGATCCTGCTGTTCCACAAGGCCTGTGGCTGTGATGCCAGCACCTACTGTCCTGCTATGCTCTGGACCCCACTGTTGCTGACCATTCCAGACTAGTAATACTTTGGGAACATGGAGAAGTTGAGTGGTGCAAATCTCCCACCAGGGCCTGGCCACAGGAAAGAAAAGAAGCATGAGGCAGAGTCTACCAGAGCCCCTGGTACATGTCTGCCCACCAGAAATCATTCATGGAGACATAAGTCCTAGTAACCTGGCTTGTGTGCTGACTTCAACATCAGGGCTGCAGACTTTAGCTTTAGCAATGAGTTCACCACTGGCCATACCTCACACCTTCCAGTCCGTGCCAGTCTGGAACCCTTAAGGGTTGTGTGGACCAGGCTGTCACTCTGTCCTCCAACATGGTCACTGCATCCCTGCATTTGTTGAAGAGACTCCATGGAACTGTGGTACTGTGTAGTGAGCACAAAATGCTATGTCCCTTTCATATGGGATGTGAGAAATTCCTGATTTTCAACTCAGTGGCACAGGTCCTTTAGAGAACATCATGAGGGACTCATGGGTGACATGAGCCAGTGAGACCTGAGACCACATGCAAAGCATAAGTCAGCTGACATCAGTCAGCTCCATAGGCCACCCATGGGGCAAGACCCGGCACCCACTGATGGACCACCAGGACAGTGATGATAGTCATCTGGGTACTAGTGGCTGTGCATGCTCTAGGTGAGAGTCTAGTCATAACACAGCAGGGCTGGGCTGAGAGTCCTCAGCGCTCTTCTTGTTGGGACTCATAGGGCTGGGAGTGGCTGGGATACTGTCCCTTCAGTGCCAGCTCTGCAGTGCTCACATTTCTGTCATTTTTTGCCTTCTGTTTCTGAAGACAAAATGTGCATCCACATATGCTCCTAGGGATGAAGTGGAAATTGGATTTCTGATTGTTCCTGGGCATCTGATTAAACTCCTTTGTCATTAATACAGGCTTGATGCTCCCACTGGTTGCCCCTTCTGCTAGCATCTGCTGACAAGGGGTGTTTACTTTGAAAGCATTTTTCCTTAGAAATCAGTGGCATGTTATTAATTTTATTAACTTAAACTAATTGTATGTTTCTGGAGTTTTGCTTTCTAAAGCAGTTTAGCGGCTGGGGAGATAGTTTGGTTGTTTAAGCGCCTTCCTGACAAGTGCCAGGGCCCGTGTTTGATTCCCAGTACCACATGCCATGCTGGCCCCAGAACTCTGGGCGCACCACGCTGTCCCAGAACCAGGCACAATGGCACACATCTGTAATCTCAGTGCTGGGGAGACTGAAACTGGAAGATTACTATGAGTCTGAACTGCATAGTGAAACGCTGTATCCAATCGATCAATCAATCAATCAAATTTTAGAAAAGCAGTTTGTGATTTTTGAATGAAAAATTAAGCTTTCTACAGAAGTACTGAAGTCATGCACATAAGTACAGGATATGACATATACATTATAAAATGGGAAGGTGCTAACTTTCCGTCTGACCTGTGTAACACTTTCCACTTCAAGAAAGTTTCAGGGCCGGGGAGACAGCTCAGTAGATTAGATTAAGTGCTTCCCTGGCAAGCACAAGGACCTGAGTTCAATCCCATTTGGAGAAGAAAAAAAAAAGTCACTTGTATGCTTTAAAGACCTCAGGGGCCACTTCAGGGGAGACAGTTCTGTTGTACTGACAATGCTGACAAGCTGTCCTCTGCCTCCTGAGACTCACCCTGCTTTGCAGGTGGTATCCCTATGAAGTTGAGGCTGTTTTTGCATTGTGAATTGAGGAGTGCTACTGTTGTCCCTGGGCTTCAAGTTACATGACAAGAGACCTATCTCGGTCTTCAAGACTTCATCATGAGTGTGACGTAATGAGACTATGGAGGATGGCAAACAGCTGCTATCGGATTCCTTCTGGCCTCTGAGAACATAGAGTGACCAGGCAGAGGGGTGGGCACATGCCTGCTGGATCAGATCTGGGAGCAGTGAGGGCCATGCTGAGGAGCTCCCACAGCTGGCCTGGTTCCTCAGGGACATTGCTCCTGCCACACAAAGCTGAAGCTTGTGGAAAGAGCATCACTGCTACATATGCATGTTACCCACCTGGTGGACAATTTACTTGTAGGCTTTTTTTGATTTATCCATGTACAATCTGTCCTACCTGTGTTTTCTACCAACCATGGCTCTATTGTAGAGCTCATTTCAGCCAAAGGTAAATCACTGTTGAGAAGAACAGAATTTCCCACTTTTCACTTTGTTTTAATTACATGTCCAGGAAATGACAGAATTTCTTCAGACCTTGACCCTTGGGAAGGAACCCAAACTCATGGTCTAGCCACCCTGGTGCAGCAAGGCTGGAACACTTGGAAGAGCTGGAGGGCAGGGAGATGAGCAGCATGCTGGGCTCAGGGTCCTCTTGCCTGGAGGTTGGGAGAGGACAAATCTACCTGCCTGCACTGTGGTCCCCACTTGTGCACCATATGTCCCACCTATATGTCACCATCCCCAAGTGCTCCCATCTATGTGCTGCTGCTTCTACCACTACACATCACTTGTGCATCACTTGGTGGGGTTCCTGTAGCTGCAGCTAAATGGGACAGGCAGCTTCAAATAGCAGCTTTGCAAGGACCAGGCCTTTTCCTTCCAAGTAGTAAACAGAGGGCTTCATACAATTGGCCAGGAAGGGTGAGACCTAGGAGTAAAGCCACAGGCACAGCTAGGTCCCTCTACCCCCACTGTATGTGCACAGGAAGAGGGTGGGGTAAGCATGAAAAGGGGTGGAGTGCAGGCTGATGAGAAATGGGGGTGAAGGTGTGCACAGCTCAGAGGGCCTCTGGTCCCAGGGAGCTGGACACTCCAGTTCTGGGTCAGATTCAGATTCAGATGGGCTCTTTATGATAGACCATGTGCTGTGTAGAGCAGTCTTCTGAGTTTTCTCTGTAAGAGGTAGATATACATGGTACCTAGTAGCAGGAAACACAAATCCCTCATGAAAATACTACAAAATACCTGAGATGGCACACTGAGACTGGGATTGAGACTGGGTGTGGTGGTGCACGCCTGTAATCCCAGCACTTGGGAGGCTGAAAATAGAAGGATCACTACAAGTCCACTCTACATAGTGAGATCTTGTAGACCCTGTACTAAATAATTTTTTAAAAAATGCCTAAGTCTTGAGTGTTTTCCATTTTAAACTCATTTATGTTTAAGTGCTTTTGTTTTCTTTAAAGTAGGTCAGAGTTTGAGTATCTGGTAATTATCTCACAGTGTGTCAGAGAAGAGATTCTGGAACAACAGCTAACGGGCAGAGAAACTATATTAGTCATTTTCCTTTTGCTAATGAAAGTGGTACACCCCACTTAATGGAATAGACGTTTACTTGGCTCATGATGTAAGTGGGTTCAGTCCATGGCAGCCTAGTTCCAAGGAAGATGCTGCCCAAAAGCAGACAAAAAAGAGCCATTGGGGACAAGAAAGCATCCTTCTCGCTGGGCATGGTGGTGCAAACCTGTAATCCCAGCACTCGGGAGGCTGAGTGAGGCAGGAGGATCACCACAAATTGAAAGCCAGCCTTAACTATGCAGATAAAAAGACCATCTTAAAAAAAAACCAAAAAGCATCCTTCCAGGTCACAACTGCAATGACTACTTCCTAAGAGCACATTCAGCACCAAGCTGGGTGGATTAGTTTATACGAGAGTAATGGGTCCCAGGTCATCCTGGGGGAGAAGCTCATGTTCTCTAGACTGGGAGGTCATCTGTGGTCATCCAACTCTGTGGGACAGTGCTGAAAAGTGACCTGCAATTCCGTGCAACCACCAGCCCAGGGATTGCTATCTACAGCCTTGCAGGGTCCCTGGCCTGATGGAAGGCTGTGGGATGGCAGAAGGTCTACTGGTGGCTTCTTTCCTAACCACAGAGCACAGTGATAAAGCTGCAGCCCAGAGAACATCTTTACTCTGCCCCGTGTGTAGTCTCCTGTTGTCTTCCAGCTGGACACAGTGACACCAAAGTTCCATCCCCATTCTTCCTGCTGGGGATAAAAGGGCCTCTCCTATCTTCTCTATGGTGGGCTGGGCATCATAGTGACCCCAATGTCTGCTGAGTGTTCCAGACTGGACCTATTTAAAGTAGCTGGCATTTGGGAAGTTTGAGTACATAAAACTTAGCAATGGGATCTGTGGACCCGAATGCAATCCTTCCACTGGAAAGCACACTACAGATAAAACTCGGAAACATTCTGGAGGACTAAGTGATGAACTGTGTTAGTGCTAACAACTGCCTCTCTATGCATGTTGTACTGGAGTTATCAAAAAGCCAGGTGTGTGTGTGTGTGGGGGGGGTGAATTCCTGTAATCCCAGCTGCTGGGGAGGCTGAGGCAGGAGGACTGCACATTAACTCAGCCTGGGCAGTTTACAGTGACCTTGTGTCACAAAAATGTGGTGCTGGAAATGGGGGGGAATAGACAAACAGAAAAGGTGAAAACCCTTAGGTAAATGTTTCTCTGTGAAGAAAGAACTACAATGTTATTAAAATTAAAAAATATTAAATTATGTTTACTGGTACTTGCAACATATTACAGTGTTTGCACAGCACCAGTATACTAAAATGATGTCTACATTTTTAGGTTCAAAGAGAATAATAAACATTGGGAAAATACAATCTTCAAAATATCAGTAAAATTACATTTCACTCTAACAAAGTATTAATGACAACTCAATTGTTTGGACAGATTTAAAATAGCTGGCATTTGGGAAGTTTGAATACATAAAACTTAGCAATACTGGTTTTTACTTGCAAATACCATTTACAAGTTACAGATAACAAGAAATAGTTTAAAATAATATAAATTTTCTTTGTGTTTATGGTACAAAATTGTTGTCTTTCAACAAAATTTTTATGTCTTACACCTTAGGGGAAATAATTCAAATGTTATCTACAAAGTCCAATAAATAAAATGTTATCTTTTCAGATCATGTATCTTCTCCTTAAGATCTCTTTATATTCTTGTGTTGCTTCTGCAATTAGATCTTGACTTGATTTGTTAGCCGATCCTCTGGGAGGAACTTTAAAGGCATCCAATTCAGCAGTAGCTGGGAAGAAAAAGAAAGTTACCATCTTTATCTCAAGTTCACTAAACGGGAATTATTAAGACAACTGAGAAATTTGCAAGTGATGGTGACAACTATGTGTGTCCATGTACAACAGAAAGTTTTTACTCAGCATAACTTGCCTCCAGCTGTGCCCTGAACTAATTATCATGCGGCTGACTTGGTCATGCATAAGGTGCTGGAAGGACAAGATGATGCAGGGGCCAATCTGACACTGTGCCCCAGACCCAGGCAGATTCCACACAGATATGGTGACGGGCAGCAAGTGGCACTGCTGGGCCACAAAGACAGACCTGCATCCATCTCATGCCACTACTGCAGGATTTTTGATGGAGGTGACATGGAAAGCAGCACCAGGACGAGGGAAGGGGGACAAGATGGCTGGCAGGGAGGCAGAGCAAGGCAGGTGGGAGGAGACAAGAACCCATGTGATCTGGGTACTTTTATTCCATGCTGAGGAATCTGAAGTGTCTCTGAAGGCAAAAGGGAAACCAATGGCAAAATCAGTGATCAAAGCTTTAAAACAAAACTTGTCAAGCAACAGTGTGAGAGCTGGAACTGCCTGACTCCTCAAGAGGAGTGGCAATTCAGCTTTACAAGCTGAGGAGACCTGTGGTTTTTCAAGGACAGCTTCAGCCTACAGCTGAGTTTTGGGTGAGAGCAGTGGAGGGGAAGCACCGAGCCAGGGAAGGAGATACACAGATTTCCTGAGACTTTTTAAGTGTGAAACAACAAAATGAGGACTCAGGATGTTCTTTACTGAAAATTTTATATTTCACACCTTTCATTTGATGTTACAAAACACCAACTGTAGACTCAAAACCAGTGAAAGGAAAGAGATGCCACTGGCTTTTTATGGCTTATTTTAAAAAAATCAATCTAAATAAATTTTGACTTAATTTCATAAACTATGAATATAAATTATAATTCATAAATTTTGGGAACATACCTTCTCTTAGTTCTCTAGTTATACTTTTTTCCAACTCTTGGCGCATCTGAAATCAAACATTTTATAATGTTTAAGTTAAATAAGACATTTTATATGAATAATACGTATCACTTAGAAAATGTCTTTTAAGATTTTAATTTTA
>PVKA01008966.1:0-70501 GCA_004027165.1 Ctenomys sociabilis
TTTTTTTTTGTCTTTTTGAGACAGGGTCTCACTATGCAGTTCAGGCTGGCCTTAAGTTCACTTTGTAGCTCAGGCTGGTCTTGAACTCACAACAATCCTCCTGCCTCAGCCTCCCGAGTGCTGGGATTACAGGCATGCGCCACCACGCCCGGCTCCGACCCAATCTCTGAAGCAGAGATCCCTAAATTTGGTTCTTTCCCAGGTGGCTGCTTTGTAAAAGTGATCAGAAACCAACTTTGAATTTCAGGTCAACAGCCTCATCAAAATGGCAAAAAGTAATGTGAGAGGCTCTCTAGTCCAGCAACTTTCCCCAGTCCTCCCCTGCAAGGACGTTGATGGTAGGCATCAGAGCCTCAGATGGGTGGTAGTCAGTAGTGCCAGGACTTTCCTAAGTGGCCACTTGGCCCAGTGCCTTCTAAGCCCAGTATGTTGTCTCCAAACTCTTGAGCCAGTGCTCACTTTGAGGGGACAGCTAGGTGGAGGAAACAGGGATGGTCACACTGATTCCACTAGAAAGCCAAAGCATGCATAAAAGCGTGTTTGGTACCACAGTGGTGGGGAGGATGTTTTTGGCAACAGAACCCTGAAATGGTGTTACTGAATGCAGTGCAGTAATTATTGCCTCCCCTAACAGAAAAAGCAGTCAGCTCTGCACCACTTCAAGCACGCATGCTGGAAAATGACCTTACTGGAAAACAGCCTTGAAGACACATACCTGAACTTCATGCTCTCTCTGTGTGGCCCTTGTGAATGATCCCTTCTGAATCTTGGGGGTGCACAGAGAAGAGGAAGTGGCAGTACATTGTTACGAAAGGGTTGGACATCTTTCAAACAGTTGACCCACTGTCTTCCCACAGAGCTGTAGAGGAGGCAAAGAGTCAGAGAAAGCAGAATAGCAACCAACTTTCACAGTGGTCCCCATTTACTTTCAGTGATCACCAAAATAATGAGGGCTATTCCTCTCCTCAAATGCAGAGAGCTCTCTAAATCCCCCAGGCTTGTGTGGAATCTATTTAGCGCAGTTGAGATTGTAATTACTCAAAACAGATTAGATTTTATTCCCTAACAGTATACAAGAGGCTAAGTATGGAGTGGAAGTTCAAGAAATAGTGGTTGTAATTTGCTGATAATCCTATACTTCTGTCCCAAGAACTCATAATTTATAAAGCGAGCTTATCCTCAATAGGTCACTTCTCAAAGAGATCTACTCCTATCGAGGTTAAGAAATAGAGGTTAATTTTATCTTATGTAATTTACTTGGACACCAATAAAATACATTAGAATCACATTAGTGGGCCAAAGCACCAAGGACCCTCTAGAAAATATTGGTAGAAAATGCTTAATGACCCAGTAATGTGAAATGGCCCCAGATGTCTATGATTAACATGGAATAGTGCAGACCTGCTTGGCAGTCAGAAAATGCCAATGAGGCCAACAAGTGTGACTTTCAGTGTCAGACGCTGTGCAAACGAGTGTTCTACAAGGTTTCATTTCATTTCTATATTGTCGGAAGATGTCATTTTTAGTCATAGGGCAGCAAACGATGAACCAAAACAATTCCTTTGGACCAAATAGATGTGATCAGCTTTGCAATGAAAAATCTGGCAACTTGGTTTAGGGTTTCTGTGTTGGTTCTTTTTTTTTGGTTTAGATAAGGTTTTTGTTTGTTTTTTTTCTTTGTAGCACATTTTCCTTGTTTTCAGGAAATGTTGTCCAGTGTTTCCATGCATAAAAGTACAAACTTTCAAAAGTTTCTGTAATGTCATTTAGCAAAGTAGAGAAAACAAAACAACTAACAAGCAGAAGCGGATGTGTCTGCTAATGATTTCTGGGTGCAGGCTCTATATGCACGTAATTTCAGAAGGATTCTGCTTTGAAATTTGAGAGCTATAATTCCCTACTAGAGGCCAGTTGTTTGGCCATGACTATTTTAATTTCTGAGCTGAATGGCAGAAGAAATTACCTTCTTCCCACCTTAGTGGGCCCATAATCAGCATCGTCCCTGAAAAGGCAGGTGGACAGATGGAGAAAGAGGGGAATAAAGACTTTTCCTCTTCTCAGGGAGGAGAAGTGGTACATGAAAGCACAGGATAGGACCCTAAAGTGTGTACACTCTGGGGGAGAATTCTTTCTGCTTGTCTCACGGAGGCACACTCTGTCCACATGGTGGCCACTTCTGGCTGGCTTTCCAAGAGCAATGGTCCTCTCCTGAGGGTGGTTTTTCTTCCCTGGGGACTTTCAACAGTATCGGGAGACATTTCAAAAAATAGCATAGAAAATAGACTCAGAAAAAATTAAATTGTCACCGGGCTTGGTAGTGCATGCCTGTAACCCCAGCATTCAGGAGGCTGAGGCAGGTGGGCTGACATGAGTCAAGGTCAGCTTGAACTGCGTAGTGAAACCCTGTCTCAAAAAAAGAAAAAAATCAATCAATTAATCAATCAATCATCATCATCACATCATGGCCTCTGATATGTAGACCTGGATCCAAGGGTCAAATCTGTGCAGAGAGACTGAGTGCTTTAATAAAACATTTACAGGGGACTTTTGAGTATCCTAAAACAGTAGCCTAAATGTCCACAGTGCTCCTGAAAATTAGCAATCACACCAAGAACCAGGAGGAAAATCACATCTTGATGATAAAACAAAATAATCAACTAATGTGAAACAAAGGTGTATCACTTACCATTATTACTTGACAAATATTTTAAGGTACAGAATTCCATGATAAAGTATCTTAAATAAAAAGCAGAGAATATCAGTGAAGAAATAGCAAGTACGAAAAAACCACTGATGGAAATTATGAGCACCAAAAAATAGTGCAACAGAAATTAAATCTCTGAGCCATACAGGAGGAAGATGAGAGAGGATAGACTTAAAGAACTTTAAGATATGTTAAAGAACTTTATCCAGCCTGAAAGAGATAACACAGTTAAAAGAAAAAGAATCATGGGAGCATTGCATAGTAGCAAAAGGTTTTTAAAAAGTCATATCAACTGGAAGCCCACAACAACAAGAGAAATTAAGAGAATATTTAAAAAAAAAACATGTTTGAGCAGAGTGTGGTGGTGCATATCTGTACTCTTCCCAGGAGGTTTAGAAAGAAAAATCACAAGTTTGAACCTAGCCTGGGCAACTTAGACCCTATTTCAAAAAGTGAAATATTTTAAAAAGGGCTTGGGCTATTGTTCAGTGGTAGAGTGCTTGCCTAACGTTCATGAGGCCCAGGATTCAATCCATAGAATGGCAACAAAGCAAAGCAGAATAAGGGCTCAAAACTTCCAAACTTGGAGGAAGACATAAACATACATGTTTAAGAAACAGAAAAATCTTCAGTGTGGAAGCCAAATAAATCCACAGCCCAGCACACTGTAATGGATCCTCTAAAGACTAAAGTCTTGAAAACAGCTAAAGAAGAATGACACACAAGGGTCACAAATTCTAACTTCATGTTTGTCATCTGTAACCATGGAGATTGGAAGGCTGCGGCATGCAGTGGGAAAGGGCCAATGAACACGCAAGGATTCAAAGGGTGTACCACCGTGCCCAACTGAAAAAAGGCATTTCTGGGTAGATATTTTCTCTTCAATCAATTTTATTTTTGATAATTTCATCAGGTTTCATACAGGGATATACAAACTAAGTCAGGCAAGAGATGTCCACTTGAAAATTCTAGAAATGTAGATATAGAAAAGCATGATTCAAGAAAGAGTCAAAGCTCTCCAGACTGGTAGTTACAGAAACCTGTATTCTGGCCATAGAGAGAATAGCGTTAATAGCTGGTGACTCTGGGCAAATGCCTTAAACTCTCTGAGCTTTAACTTTCTTATCTGACTTTAAATGGGTTTCTCTTTTCCCTGATCTAATAACTCTTGAAATAGCTTGTAAACAGGATGCGTTCTTAGGCCTTTCTACCAAACACTCAAAACTACTGACAGAGAAGTCAGCTCCTCTGAGTCAGTCTTGGGTCAGCATTGAGCTCTGTGTCCCACTGCAGAAACAACTCTGGGTATTAAAGAGGAAGGCTGATCTCCATCAGTTTTCCCATGCAACAAAGCAGTGGGTGAAGGGTGTTGTTATGGATGTCAAAAAATCTGACAAGCAAGTTCTAGGGCCTTTTAGCTTAGTTTGGTAGCTGGGAACCCATGTATGTTCTCACTGAACATCCTTCAGGTAGGACCTTTCCTGAAAGTTCTAGTTTTGAACAAGCAGGTCATTCACAGTGGGCTCTAAGAAAAACAAGTGCTCTTGGTGAAGCATTTCAGTTCCCGGTCCTACATCCAGCCAATGGGCTGGGGTTCGCAAGGGTGCAAAGCCCACAGGAAGGGAGCTCCAGGTCAACTATGTATTCAGTATTTTTAAGTTCACCTTTTACTGGGGAGAGATATTTCTGAAGGCAGTGTAGGGGATATTGGTTCAAAGGCAACAGGGCTTGTAGAGTTGGAAGTAACGATGGGCAATCAAGGTGTATTAGTCCAGAAATCGAGAAAAAGTGGCCCCCTGAGGTTAATATCAAGAATGCCCCAGGGCCGGGGAGATAGCTCAGCGGCTTAAGCACCTGCCTGGGAAGCACAAGGTCCTGAGTTTAATCCCTGGTCCAAAAAACAAAACAAAACAACACAATAAAGAATGCCTCAAAGCCAGAACTGACACAGGCAGACAACAAAGCCTTACTAGGCTCTTTAACTTACCAGCTATGTGAGCCTGCTGAGGGCCCCAATGCTGTCTTGGGCAACCCTGGAGGCTGCACAGTTCCATTGGCTGTGTCAATTAGCGCTGCTTAGGAAATGGGGCTCCCTGTCTTGGAGCTCTGTGATGGGACTGGTTAGCCTAAGAAGGCAGCACCAGATGAACACCTGAAACTGTGGAGGTAAAGAGGGAACAAACCGTTTCGAAGGAGTTCTGCAGGTTTGGAGGGTAAGAGAGACAAGGACAAGTCCTGCCAGTGTTCCTGGCCTTAAATCTTAATGCTATTGGTTTTTCTGCTGGATGCTTAAGACCAAGATAAAGGAAGACCTATATAACAAAAAATGTAACTTTTGTATCTGACAAGGTTAGGCAAATCCCCTTGGGATTCAGCTTGAAACCCTGTACCACAGTTTGTAGATACTTTGTCAGTGTCAGCCATGTGGATGAGTCATGACCATTGCTTGACCAATTTACTCTCTGTAAGAGCCTGAGAGAGTGTTTTTTCTCCATGTGACTCTCCTTAGGCATACCCTACATCATCGATCACTTTCCTCTGTGGCCCCATAATCTACTTGATCAGAAAATTTGGGACACAACCGAGTTACAGGATGTTATAGTACAGGTTCTCTTATGTCTTGAGTCCTCACTGACCTTGAAATGTTGGCTGTCCTTGCAGCCCTTCTTTTTCTCTAATTTTTGTTCTGCAAACATAAGTTGTTAACCCTCCAGAAGAGAAGCTTAATGATATTATTACCCTATAACATAGGCAGTTGAGCTTAACCTCACTATCTGTGTGAGTATCACACGTCTTAGACATAACATGGAACAGGTATTTTTCCATCAAGTGTTGGTATGTTAAACTTTGAATACCTACAGAATGTGAAGAAAAAAATTTTAAAAAATAGGAATAAATAATTATATATTTTTATACGGAATTTTATAAATCTAACCATGTACAGCATTGTAGCAGGACAGGTCTATGACATTTTTTTCTTGTCTCTTATTTTCATTTATTACCCTTAAAAAAAACAAACATTTACTTGAGAAACACTATAGCAGTAATTGATATGACATGACAAGCAGTATTTATGTAGAAGACCAGAATGACAGGCATTCCAAGCATGACCCTAGTATTGCACATTGCTATCTTCTGTGCAGTTGCTTAGTTCACAGGTATCAGCATATATAGTTAGTCAGAGTGAGAATCTTACCAATTAACTGCTAGCCTCAAAAACCTGCTGAAGATTCTCAGGATCATTGCCTTACCCATCTTGTGCATATAAATGTATGGTTTTGCCCCTGTCATGTTTCCTAGCTTTTCTCCTTGCCCTCTCCTTGTTGTTTAATCCTTAAGTTCTCACTTTCCTTTTTAATTGTGTTATACCTAATGGACTATATTGGATTCTATATTGGATTATTTTGCTGATGCACCTACAATATTTAAATGGCAATGGAATACCCATCTCTGACAAAACTAAACAAAAAAAGGGGATACAAATGAAGGACCATTGTGTATCTGCATATACAAAATAGTTAGGATAGATACATGCTACTTTCTCTTAATTCAATGAGAATAAACATTCATACTAAGTATTTAGACAGGATATCATGTCTGCATCTCGTACTATGAATAACTACTACAAAGACAAATAATATTCAATATATTAATTATTGAAACTGTCCTACTAATCTGTTTTGAAATTGTCTCATTATTTGTTTCTCAATAAAATTAATATAAATATAAAATTAACACGTAAAAAAAATTATTGGCCTTCATTGGATAGTTGTTTAGCATCACAGGTAGATTGGGACAGGGCCTATCCCTCAGGCCCGAATGAAATCTCATTCCTGCAGACTTATCCTTGACCCTGACTTCATGCTATCCTCATTTCCCCTTGGCACTGCGCTTCTACCCACAGCTGTCAGCACAGCATGCTCCGCATTCTCCCTGGGGCTGGCACGTCATGTGTGGGCAGTGGTGCACACCCACGTGGCCATACCTGGGGCTCCCCTCTGGTGTATGCAGAGCCCGCTCCAATGTTCCTTTAGTTCAGCTCATCTCTCGTCCTTGGGAGGTGAAATAACCCTGGAGATTCCTTGAGTCCCCTGGCCTCCACAGCTTTCCACTCGGTGACGGAATACCTGAACCAATCATCTTAGCAAGGCAAGGTATATTTGGGTACAGCACAGTCCATGGTAGGTTGGCCATGTTGCTTTGGTCTGTTGTGGTGCAGTAGCTCATGACAGAAAGGTGTGGCAGAGAAGACTTCCCTCTGCATGGCAGCCAGGGAGCAAAGGGAAAGCGGAAGTGCAGGATCCCTAAATCCCCTTCTAGGGCATGCCCCTGGCAACCTAACTTCCTCCTGCCTGAACCTTCCCCTTAAAGTCCTCCTACATTTCAAAGGCACCAGAAACTGACAGTGAAGTCTTTACCACCTGGACCCTTGGTGGACCTTTAAGATGTAAACCATATGCCACCCGTGAGGCAGATGGCTATACAGCCCTAGTTCGCACTGTGTGAGCAGGCTTGGACTCCATCCCGGATGGTGTGAGTCAGTGCTCTGTGTATCTTTCACTCAGTGCCCAGTCCAGCAATGGACTGCATCTGTACTGGGCAAAACTATTAAGGGTGCTGGTGGTCAGGGACTATAGTCAGTGAGATTATTTTATTCTCCATTTTCTGCACAACATCTGGAGTCTCCCATGATTTATTCAAGTCATCCATCCTTAGCTCAATCTTCTGTGTATATAAAATGACAGAATAATGTGAAGGGTAATTTAGGCTCCATTAGTGCTTTATGCATACCTCTATTATAGTACTTAGCACATCGTGCTATAATTTCTTGTTTACATATCTGCCTTTACCACTTGGCTTTGAATTCCTCCAGGGCCGAGGCTCTGACTTCACTTGTCCTGGCATCGTACCACCTCCTCCGAACCCAGCGTGTTCTCAGCATAGTAGGCGTTTTCATTAATGAGCTGGCTTTGCGGTAAGAAGGCTCAGGAGACTGGCACACCTAGTATTCACATATGCATTGAATCAACACATATATTTGTGAGGATTATTTAAGTTTGAATTCATAAATACAAATTGTATACATTAATGGTGTACATCATGGTGCTCTGAAATATTTATGCACTGTGGAATGACTAACGCACACTAACTGCTGGGTGCTTTACTTCACATATTTCTGGCTTATGGTGAGGATTCTTCAAATCTGCCCTGTTAGTAATTTCAGGAGCACAATTCAATGGTTATTAACTGCTGTTAACTATGACAGAGTCATCATGATGTACAGTAATAGATCTCTTGACCTTATTCCCCCTTTCAAACTGAAATGTCATGTCCCCTAACTAACTTCCATTGCTGAGCTGGCGATGGAGTCTGGGCATGGTGGTGTGTGCCTGTAATCTCAGCACTAGGGACGCAGAAAGCAGGAGGATCACTATGAATGTGGGCTGCATAGTGAGACCCTGTACAAAACAAACAAACAAAAACCCAAAAAAACATCTATACTGGCAGCCCCTTGTAACTGCCATTGTATTCTCTGCTTCTATCTATTTGGCTTTTAAAAGATTCCTTATGTATGTGAAACCAGGCAGTATTTGCCCTCCTGTGCCTATCTTATTTCACTTTACAGAGTATCATCCCAGTTTATGTATTTTGCCAATGGCAGAATTTGTTAAAAAGCTGAGTACTGTCCCAGCTTGTGTATAGATAGCATCAGACAGTTTCTTTGCTGGCCCAGCAGTGAGCACAAAGGATGTTCTGTATCTCAGCCATTGTGATGCAAAAAACACAAGGAGTGGGGTTGTCTCTCCCAGATACTGATTTCCTCTCCTTCAGGTGTGTGTGCAGTAGTGAGACTACTGGACCACACGGTAATTTTACTGTTAGTTCTTGAAAGGCCTCCATATTGTTTTTCATAATAGCTTTACAATTTCATGGTTCCAACACCATGTTCCTGGATTCCCATTTCTCCACATCCTCATCAACATGTATTCTTAATAGTAGCTTTAGAGTAGAAGTACAGTTGTTTCCTATCAGGGTATTATCCTATATCATCTTAGTTTTTTAATTTTTAGTATCAGGGATGGAACTTGTGCTTGCCAGGCAGGCGCTTACGCTGCTGAGATATTTCCGTGGCCTTCTATCTCACATTACGTTGGTGATTAATGCTGTTGAAATTTTTTCATACACCTGTTAGTGATTTCTGTATCTTATTTGGAAACACATCTATAGTAATGCCTCAGTTCACCAGCACTTCTATTTGAGAACACAAGCATTTGGCAAAATTCTGCTTCTGCTTGCAAATTCCACATCAGGTGACAAATAGGACCGTGGTGTCATCCCACCAAATCTAAATGCAGTTATTTTCCCCAAAATGGTAAAGTAAATTAAGTCCATAAACCAAGGTACTGCTGCATTTAGATCCTCTGTGCATTTTTAACTGAGTGACTTATTCCCTTACAGAACAGCTAGTTATGAAGTAGAGACTTTGTGCCCAGCAGTCTTCCAAGCTCTAGGAATTCAAACAAAGCATCTCTGAGCCCTAAGACATAGTTGCATTTAAAGAAGATGAGCTCCTCATTACCATGCAAAATGTAGAGATGCGGAACATCCAAAGGAAGATATGAGAGGGCTTTTAAGTATAATGGGGCTGTGGAGAGGCCCAGGAAATGGTTCTTGGAGGAAGAAGCTGCTGGGCTGCCTTTTACAGGATAATTTTGAGATAATCAGGCTTGCTGAGAAAGCCTAGCATGAAGAGAAGATAGGAGGAATAAAGACTGTGTGTGTGTCTATGTCTGTGTGTGTATGAAAATGGCCTGGCCAGCATAGTTGGTGTTATTGTCATTTTGGTCAAGTGTGAGAACAAAAATGTAGAGAGTACCAAAGATAGGTGGGGACAGTTTATGGACAGTTATGAACTCAGATATCATGCTGTAGGTGACATTAATGCAGTACAAGGACAAAGGTAAGAACAAATATGACACTTTAGGAAGAATTACCCCTGACTTTGTGAAGAACAGAATAAAAAATAAAACTAGAATCTGGAAAACCAACCAGAAGATCATAGTGATGGCGTTGGTGGGAGATGGAGGCAACTTGTTCCACGTAGCTATGCAGGGTCTGTAGAGAAGGGAACTGGTTTGAGTCCGACTTGGGCGACAGCTGGTGGGATGCAGTGGTTAGTGGACTGGGGAGAAAGGAGGGAACAGGGACAGGCGAGCCTCACAATGGATGGCATGGTCTTCCTCCAAGACACTATGGATGAGACCAGCCAGAGTTGTTTAGACATGTTGAGTTTGAGGTGTGTCTGGCTTTCTCTTAACAGCAGGAAGCTGAAGGCATGTTGCAAGCTTGGAGGAAGTGGGGAGAGAGGGCTGATCTAGAGGTGCAGAACGTGAGATACCAAAGGTGGAGGTAGAAACCGCGATGGCAGCTAACCTGACCAGCGGGAGTGTGTGGTACAGAAAGGGGACTCTGCTTCCTGGGAAACATGACTGCAAGGAGCTGGCAAAGAAAGAAAAGAGGGGCCCACTGGAGAGCCTGGGAAGAAGGGTAAGAGTGTGTTGACTGCGCTGGGGAACAGTTGGTGCGCCGAGGAGGTGGCTGCCCTGCCTGCCAGTGCCACCTCCCCTGGTACTGTCTTTCCCAGTGAATCTTCTGTGTGTCCTTCACAGAAGCTGCCATAGTTATGTTAGCACTGATTTTGCTCTTGTCTACTGTCTGTCTCCCCTGTTAGAATATAAACCCTACAAAGCCAAGAGGTAACTCGCTCTTATTCCTTAGGGAATCTCCATCAGCTAATGAGTATCTAGCAAATAGTAGTTGCTCAGTAAATATTTGGGAAATTAAAGAAGGGAGTTTCAGGGTCCTACGGTGTAGTGAACACAGTTGCAAGGAATGTCATATTTACTAATTGCGTTACCTGTGTACTCTTCTAGGCAGAAAGTGTGCTTATGCTTATATTTTTAGTGTTTCTTATGAAAAACAATTCTGCCTTAAGATTCTCACATGTTTTAGGGCATTGCCAAATTTCTTCTCTTTCTCCTCAATAAGACATGAAGTTTTCATGGATGAAAAAGGCAAAAAGCAGACTCAGTGTGCGTTAGTTAATGGCAGTGTGCCCCTGTGTGGTGGCAGCCATCACTTTCCAGAGCTCTTGGTCTCAAGGGGTGAGGGGAGGGGAATGTGTCTGGCTATTCAACCAGGAATAGAAGTCATGGTGGGGATATGGTCACAGTGGAGAGCTTGCTATGGTTTTGGAAATATTTTTGTGGAAAGTTTTATAAGAAATGTAAGGCCTGGCATGGTGGCATACACCTATAATCCTGGCACCCAGGAGGCACAGGCACAAGGATCCTTGTGAATTTGAGAATAACCTGGGCCACCATGTTAGCTGAAGCCCAGCCTGAACTGCACAGTGAGACCCTGTATGAAAAAGAAAAAAAAAAAAGAAAAGAAAAGAAAATATAGCTGGGCTTGGTGGTGAAGACCTATAATTCCTATACTCTGGGAGGCTGAGATAGTAGGATCTCAATTAATGAGACTCTGTGTCAAAATTAAAAATTAAAGTAAAATCAAATTTATAAAGGGTGAGGGATGTATGTCTGTGAAGGCTCTGGGTCCAGTTCCTCAGTACAGAAAATCCAAAGGAGTTGAGTTTAGAAATTACATACTTTTTGTGTAAAAATCTTTCTATAAGGCTGGGGAGATGGCTCAGTGGAATAAGTGTTTCCCTGGCAATCACAAGGGCATGAGTTCAATCCCTAGTTCTGCAAAAAAGAAAAAAGTCTATGCATGCATAACTTGTTACTATTTATTAAAATGCTGAAAATAAATTGGACTTAATGTCAAAAGACTGAGTCTCTTACACATAAATTTGAATGTCATATGAATATTTAGGGGAGGTCTCATCTGTGGGCTTTGGGGCAAATGTGCATGGTGGAAAGCCAGGCTGTGCATTTGGACACCCACATTTCAGAGGAGTGGTTCCTTCCCACACTTGCCATCTCTATGTTTACCTCAGACTTCACCCTGTCCCTTATACAGTAGACTTTGATATGAAAGATGAAAAAGCTCTGCATCTCCAGTGTTGTCTAACATGGCGTCATGCCATAGTATATCAGGTATGCACCAGGCTTCAACATTCCTCATTGTTTTCTGAGAGAATGTTCTGATGGTGGTAAAGGAATGAAAGGGAATGTGGTGGAAGAGATGCTGGAACAGGAGGGCAGCTGTGTCTTTGCAGTTAGGTGCCCTGGTCACGCATCTGGGCTGTGGCTTGGCCTCTGAATCGGTTGTTGAGCACAGCCCTTTTGCAGCCCAGGCTTGCTCCTCTGGTGATGAAGATGACGGCTCCCTACCCTCACTGGCATTTCAAGGCTCAGATGGGTCAATACATGTGAAGTACATGGAGCAAGGTCAGGTGAGCAGTACACGCTGTCAAACCATTAGCTGCCATCATTATGTGTAGTTTTAGCCTGGACTGGCACTTTATGCAGTGTTATCACCCAGGTCCCAGTAGTTCTTCCTTTAGAAATGATTTGCTGTGGTCTAGATGTTTGCATCCAGGGATTTAGGGAGGTGGTTAGGTGACCAGGGAAGAACCCTCATATATGAAATTCTTGCCCTTACATAGGAGACCCAAGGGAGCTTGTTGGCCTCTTTCTCAATGGGAGGACATGGCAAGAAAATGGCCATCTAGGAATTGGAAATCGGGTCCCAGCAGACCCTGAATCTGTGTTGGTCTTTGAGTTTCAGCTATGAGAACTGTGGGAAATTCCTGTCTGTTGCTTTGTAGGCCACCCAGTGTTTTTTTTTTTTTTTTTGTCTTTTTGAGACAGGGTCCCACTATGCAGTTCAGGCTGGCCTTAAACTCACTTTGTAGCTCAGGCTGGTCTCGAACTCACAACAATCCTCCTGCCTCAGCCTCCCAAGTGCTGGGATTACAGGCATGCGCCACCACGCCCGGCTTTCAACCCAGTGTTTTGTTGCAGTAACCTCAACAGCCCAACTCGTGGTTACCATGCAAACCTTGAACTGCTGGCTCTGGTCAGTCATCTTGACCTGTGTAGTCCATGGCCTCTGAGGACAGATTCGTTCCTGGTTTTGCTTTGCTCTCCCTATTTACTCTGTGGCTCTTTCTCCCAGTGCCTGAGAGCCCTGTTGAAATCATCCATGGCACCAACTTAGTGAGATGCAGACTTACATCACTGTGTTGAAAGCCTTTCTCTGAAGAATTTGCTCAAATCTACAACTTGGTTGCCTGGGGAAACCATCTGATGATGTCACAGGGCATCTCACTTCCAGCTCTCTCTTGGTGCCCTTTTGTTGAGGCTGAGGCAGGGCTCAGTCCTACACTTGCTCCACCTAGTCATGTCTCCTCCCCACTGGGATGGTGCCAAGACCCTATCCCTCTTTTGGCACCACCTGCACTCAGGTATGTGGGCTCAGAACCACAGGACTCTTCCACACCGCTGCCGTCCAGCCACTGAAATGGCTGTGGCTTCAGGTTAAACTTGAGTAGCTCCTCCTTCTCTAGAGCAAAGGTGTAAAACCAAAACAGAAAGAAAAAGAAGGATCTTTGGGCCTGGAGGACCACAGGTTGTTTTGTCAATCTCAGGAGCAGATCTTCACCTTTCTCTACACACCAAATTGTCTCCAGCTTCTGCCTTAGCAACCTGTGCTCATTCTCTCCAGAGATAAGAGTTGGATTTTCTGTCCTGCCCCAGTGAAAAGATGGTAGGGCCCTGACAGTAGGTTACTAGACCCTTTGGGTATTTTCTAAGGCTCCAGTGCCACTCACTGCCCCAGTGCCCTGGTCAAATAGTGCAAAGTGCATCTCTTGCTTCATCCCTTCTTCTAGGCTCACCACTGAAGTGCGATCTTCAGATTATCTCCCATTGTCTAAATGCAGGTGTCTGAAAACCCTTCTCCCACATTGGAAAAGAACCTGAGAGAGGAGCAACATCCAGCCCATGTTGGGACTCTCCTTCCCAAAGGGGTGTGTGTCATAGCTCTCCAGCCGGCATAGGACTTGCTCTGTGACCACAGAAGAAAGTAGGTGATTGAAGACATCTGCAGTGGTCCACACAGAGCCATGGCGAGGACTGCGACGTGTGTGTACCACATGATTCTTCTGAACTGGTATATCTTCCTCAATTACTACATCCCGCAGCAAGGAACCATCTTTCAAGGTGGTGCACAGTCCAAATACTTGACCCTGCTCAACCTGGTGAGTCTAAGCCCCTGGGGTCACTGGCACATCTGTGCTGTTAGTGCCTCTCCGAGTATCCCCTTTGCATTTTATTCCGTGCAAAATTCTATTCTTTGTCATCCTTTGTTGCTGGTGAGTTTTGCCTGCTTCCTAAATGGTGTGTGCTGGAAAACCAGGTTAGAAGCTCTATGTGGCTATCGTTGGGGGTGGCTATTGGCTACATGGTCTTTTGAAAAGAATTGTCTTGGGGCCCAGGAGAAGGCCCAAACAAATGGTTTCAGTGTGGAATTGATTACAAACGCAAGAGGGATTTTGAACCTTGCTTGGGAAAGTCTGTGAAGAGAAGACAGAGTGGCGTATGTTGTGTAGGAAGTGTGATTTCCAATGGAGGAATAATGCCATTTTACAGCACACATAGACTAACAGATTTATCTAAGAAAAGCAAACACATTTTGCCATGTTCAGCCCCCACTCCAATTTTTTATAGGTTCAAGCTCCATCTGAGAGGACAAATTAACCAGCAGGATCATAGAAAACACACATTTTTAACTCTTTAAAAGCTGATCTGATAACTTAAACCCTTATTTTCTTAACCTGGCTCAGCCAACTTGCTGATCTATGAAGAGAAAATAGGAGCAACAGATTTTTAAAAAGGATCTGGGAATATGTTTTAAAAAGTCAAAAGCTAACAATGGGGCATTCTTTGGGGGTGAGAATTCGTATTTGAGGTTTTTGACTAAAATATGGGAGGTGGTGTAAATGCCTGGCTTCAGAAACTGGACAGAAGGTTCTGACCCTTTGGACTGGGAGCCCCGGCTGGTGAGCAGAGGGTATGCACAGTCAGAAGCACTGGCTCTAAGATTCTTGGAAGTAGAATGGAAGTGGTTAAGACAGGAAGGTGTCTCCTTCCCATTGGCCCCATGTCCTGGCCTCTTGCTTCTGGCCTGAGAATACCAGGCTCCTGACACGGAAAATATCAAGGTGACTACTTGTTTTTGTCCTAGAATTTTATAAAAACAACTCACAGAAGACCAAGCAGAAGATGCTTTTATGGAACTCTAAGGGCACCCTAACTTACTGGATCTGTATTAAAAAAGGGTCAAACTGAAGAGAGGGGTGTCCACCCAGGAATGGTGTCCTAATGAAAGCCAAGTCCAGGGTGGATGCTCTGCCTCCCAAGCTGTGGCTAAGAACGGGTCTGTCGCCTGTGGCCGTCCCCAGCTCTCCTTCCATTTGAGCCCACTTACTTGCCCAGGAGCTTTGGAACACTGTTGTCTCCGGGGCTAATCTCGCTTTATGGCTCCACACGCCATCAGCCTTCTCCCCTTGACAGCCCAACCTTTCTTCCTCTCGCAGTCTTAGCCACCTTCCCCATGCCACGGTCGGTCTTTACTGTGCCCTTCCTAATCGATCCATCCATTCACCACTGAGATTTCAGATTCACCTCCTGAAGCTCGGTGTTTTATTTTGTTCTTTAAAAACAAAACAAAAAATCATGACCTCTTTTTAAAATGTGTTCTGCTGATCAAGAAACTTTGGTTCCATCCTGCTTTGTGGAACCAACCCTGGACTCCTGATTTCTGAATTCGCGCTGACCTAGCCCTCTGCTCTCTCCCCCTGAAGGCTGCCTGGTCCCCAGCACTGTTCTGTAGGCTTCCTGCCCCTGCTTCTCTGCCCTCCTCTTACAATGCTCGAGAAAGGACCATCTGTATCTCCTTCACAGATGACCTGACATCCTCCGCTGTGCCTAAAAGTCTTTGCTGATGAACTTTAGCCCAGGTGTCTTTTGTTTTCCTTTCCTTTTTTAAGTGTATTTGATACAGGTTCTACAGTCCTAACCTTCCGATCAGAGCCTGGCTCAAAAACAGAAGCTTGGGGCTGGAGAGATGGCTCAACTGAATAAGCGCTTCCCTGGCAAGTGCAAGGGCCTGAGTTCAATCTCCGGTTCTGCCAAAAACAAAAACAAATAAACAAAAAAACTAAAACAGAAGTTTCTCCTCCCAGGACCTTGTCAACCTTAACAGTTTACAATGCTGCATTGTATTTGCCTGGCAATGGGCCCAGGGTACTCAGTAATGAAAACGGGGTCATGTGACCTGGTGATTTGGTGTGACCTTATTCCTCCATTCCTGAGCAATAAACCAATGCTGACTTTTGCCTTGATACATGAACAGGAAGGGACTGTTCTGGGTCATTTATGAGTTGTTTCCCACCTGGCAAAAATGGGCAGAGCGTATTTCACAGGATCCATTTCAAATTTGTGTGCGCACCTGTAATTCCAGCACTGGGAACAAGAGGATCACTGTGAGTCGCAGCTGTGTAGTGAGACCCTGTACCAAACATATTTAAAAGACCCAATCCCTCCCCCCCAAAATAAAAGAAAATATAAAAAATGTTACTTGAGGTAAAATTTGGGACTTTAAAATTGCTAGCTTTTGAAGTTCATGGGCTTGTTTTTTACTGACTTACATTAACTAATAATTAATTAGCTGGTGGTTTCCCTGATCAAATCATAAAGACTTGTTATAACACTCAGGTATTTATGTTACCTCTTTTGTTTCATTTACCTTGGCTTGGTGATATTATTGTGCAAGCTGGCTTATCAGGAAGTTGCTATACCTCCTGTTAAACAGCTCTGATTTCTAATTGCCTGATTATGTTTCTTTTGTGTAGGGGGAGACAGGGGTTTGAATGCAGGGCTTTCACAGAACTAAAATCCCAGCCCATTTTAAGATAAAAATTTAAATTTTTTTGAGATAGTTTTGTTAAGTCACTAATTTGTGTAGGTTAGGATCAAATTTGTGAGTCTCCTGCTTCAGCCTCCCGGAGGGCTGGCACTACAAGCATGAGTCACAACACCTGACTGGCTATGTGCCATTTTTGAAAAGCAAAGCTCCTCTTAGGGTTCATTCTGAGTCTTATCCCATGTCCCTTCTGCAAACCTCAAGGGATCAAAGAGAAGCCAGAAGGACACCTCTGCAGTATTGGTGGCAGAGGTGCAGAGCCACCCATGGAGAAGTGTCAGGAGGGCTGGAGGAGAGTAGCCCTCTGTCTCAGCAGAGAGCACACTGCTTCTGATTCTCTGGTGGGAGGAGGAAGAAGCAAAGCCAGCCAGGTGTCTGCAGCCCTGAGCCTGGGTTGGGCTCTCAGTTCCACTCTGTCCCTCTGTGATCTGGGTTTAACACTTGTCCGTGTCTTTCATTTCCACTACTGTGGAAATAGAAATTGAATAGTACCTAACCACAGGGTGGCCACAAGGAACCCACCTGTCAGGTGGGAAACACACCACATCTGTGGGTGAACAGAGAACATTTAGAGGGGCCTGGAGCGCTCATAGAGATGGTGTGGAGGGGAGGCTGACATGTGCGATGCCCAGGCAAGCATCAGTTGCCACCTGCGTGCATTACCCTCCCTCGCCCAGCTAGCAGAGATCTCTGCCAAGCTGCTGTCCTTCCTGTGCTTGCTGCTGAGGTGGAAGCTTTCAGGCCTTGGGGCGCTCAGGAGGTGTAGTTCACTGGCTTTGCTGAGGTTTCCCCTTGTTAAAAATAAACTTCCTCCTTAATCGGTGCTACAGTTGGTACCACATAACAGGGATCTCCAGGGGAGATTCTGGGTCCCTCTTTCTCCCACTCCCCCATCCCCACTTTGGCCACAGAGGTGGGAGATTTCTCATTGTTCTCCCTCCAGTGGTTCAAGGTTTAGGTAAACATCATGACTCAGGGCCAGGGCAAGAGAAGTCTAGAAGATTCCATGGGCCCAAACTCCAGGGCAGCCTGTACACCATGAGGAGATGGGGGTCCCTTCTGTATTCTAGATCTGATTTCAGTGCTTGGTGAGATGCCCTCAATTCCTGCCATCAGATTGATGTATTAACAGAGGCAACTCTTATCCTTGATGGGGTAAAAAAATCATGAGCCTTCTGCTCACTTCCTGTGTGACTTGACCTCTCTGTGTTTCAGCTTACCCTCAATTAGTGTTGAAAAACAAGGATCTTGCCAGTGTTTTTTGAGGTACTCACGCCCCAGCTCCCGGGAGAAGGGACTCACATACAGCAACTCCTCTTAGACCTGCCCAGCAGCGGGAGGCTGCCTCATCGAGTGCTGGCCCCTGAGGCCCCTGTGCCCAGCGCCTGCTCGAGCTGCTGCATGCATCCTGCTGCAGGGCAGCTCCAAGGGGCTGCTTCCACGTGTAGGGGTTTCACTGCTCCTTCCTGGGGCACGCAGCCTTCGTGTAATCAGTAAGGCACAGAAGAGTCTGTTCCATTTCCCACCTCCTGTCTCCTCCTCCTCCTGCTCTTCCTTCTCCTTCTCCTTTTCCTCCCCCTCCCCCTCCTCTTTGTCTTCTTTTCCTTATCCCTCATAAGAGTACATTAGCTGAGAGCCAGTTCTGGTCTGTATTATGGTTCTCATTTAATTTGGGGGCTTCCCTGGCTGCTCGTCATGTTGACCAAGTAACCAGATGATTAGAGCATGGGCCTAACTGGTCTGAGACACTGCTGAGGAACCCCCAGCCTGGCTGTGACCCACTGCAACCCATGCCACCCCCTGTTCCAAAGCATCACCATCTGCTCCATGATATCAGCCACATATTCCTGTTCATTTGTCTGAATTACCCCACCATGTTCTTTTTTTTTTTTTTTCTTGGTGGTAAACAATATTATCATTTTAAGGAATGTTTTTTGTATTTAGTACAGAGTCTATGGGGTTTCACTACACAGATCAGACTTGTGGCGATCCTCCTGCTTCAGCCTCCCAAATGCTGGGATTGCAGGTGAACAGGTGAGCACCTCCACACCTGTCTATCACTAGCTCAGTGGGGCCCCCTGGGGATCAAACCCTAAGATTTCTTTAGTACTTCTTTTGAGTCAGATATGAGTTTATTTAAAATTTTTATACTATCAATCTTTTTTATTTTTTAAGAAGAATAAAAAATCATAAAAAAATTGAAATGATATAGAATTTCACTAAACAGTAAGAATTCAACAACGGATGATATATTGCATATTGTTTTCTTCAAATTAATTGTTCAGATTACCAGATATAAGCATGCACAATTGGTCCCAAAAAGTCATAAAAAATTAAAAAGGAGAGAGAAAAAAATGTAAGTAATAACTTCTCCTTTCAATAGAGCAGCAGAAATCTGCAGTGCAATTGTCCAAGCCACCTGTGTACATGCGCACATGTTGTTTCCCCTTCTTTTTTTCTTCTGTCCTTTCCCTCATCCCAGTTGTCCCTTCCTTTTAAATATTTTTTCCCTTTTACCATGCCTATCGTATCTTCATATTTTATTTATTTATTCAGGTTCCTACACTTGGAAGACAATACCATGTGTACCCATGCGGGTCCGATTTGTTTCACTTATGAGTATGGTCTCCGGTTCCAGCCATTTACCTATAAAAGCCTCAAGTTCATCTTTTTTTTTTTTTTAATAGCTGAGTAGTGCTCCACTGTATTAAAATGCCGCATCTGTTTTATTCTTTCCTCAGGTGATGGGCATTTGGGCTGATTCTAAGATTTAGCTACTACAAATCGCTTGCTGCTGTATACATGGGCGCACATAAATCACTGCAGTGTGATATTTTCAGTTCTTCCGGAAAATGTCCCGGAGGGGACTATCTGGGTCAAATGGGACCTCCCAGCCCAGCTTTTTGAGGAACCTCCACACCAGCTTCCACAGTGGTGGCACCGTCTGCACTGCCGCCAACCGTGGAGAAATCTTCTGCTTCCCCGCAGCCTGGCCAGCACTTGCGCGCGGTTGGTTTCCTGATGGCAGCCATTCTTTCTGGGGTGAGGTGGAGTCTCCGTGCTGTCTTAATTTGCAGTTCTCAAATGACTAATGATGTTGAACATTGTATCATATATTCATTTTTATTTGTATTTCTTCATCTGAGAAGGGTGTGTTCTTCTCAGATGCCCAGTTTTGGATTGGTCTTCGCAGTGCATACTGTTTCCTTTCTTCAAGCGGGCTTGGTCCATGTGGGTAACGCATCCTGACTCCCCTTTTCATCTTCTTTCCTCCTTCCTCCTTCCCCTCCCCATCTCTTTTTCTCCTCCTTATTATTCCAGTTGTATTCTTTACACAGTTTCTTCTGCCATGTTCTTTATCCCATCCTCTTACCCCAGGTTATTTTTCCAGCTAACTGCAGAGGAATCATATTTGGGATAGTACATCACACATTGGCACAGACAGACTGGGCTCCTGGACCCACCCTGGAGGGGTCCCCTCCCTCCCCTCCACTGTGAGAGACACCATTCATTCCCTGTTTGCCCTTACTTACTGGACCAGTGTGACATCGTAGAGGCTGCATCATTCTGAAGCACAGGAATAAGAAAATCCCAGCCTGGCTGAGTCAGGCACAGAATCTCCAGCTGGGGGCTGCTGGGTTACTTGACTCATCCAGCAGGAGTTATAACATCTTGCTCAGGGAAATTGTGGACTCTCCCTCTCTGGAATAATTGTTTTTAATAAAAGAAATTCTCATTTCCTGGTGTAGTTTATGAGGGTTCTGGCATTAAGATAAAGTAATAAGGTTGATGACTTAGAAAGGCTAAATTTCTATGGTTTTTAAGATTTGGGGGATTTGTAAAGGCATGGGAATATAAAAACTAAATATCCCTTAGCTACAGTTTCTTAAATTGCATTAGTTATAAAAAATATAAATTCAGCTGTCACTGGCAGTGGGCTTGACAGCTAGCAACAGGAGTGAAAGCAGCTAACAAATGTAGGGCAGCAGCATTTCAGGAAAAAGCATGGGGTCCCATCGTGGGGCAGAGTCAGTGAAAAACCAGTGAAGAGGGGGAACCCAAGAGCTGCAGCTCTGAAGTAAGCTCTGAGCAAGGCGACACTGGGGAGTCTGCTCTGCTGGTACCCAAAATAGTTGAGAAATGGAAACGACAGTCATTCTGTTACAAGATTCTTAAGAGGCACCTGGTTGTGGCTATTCTATTTTAGTGCCACTGTGTACTTTGCTAGGGTTGTCGACACATAGGCAGATGGCTCAGGCACAGAAATCTACTGCCCCAGAGGTTGGAGGCTGGAAGCTGAGACCAAGGGGGCGCTGCCTTTCTCTGTGGCTTGCAGGGAGTGACCTGTCTGTGTTTCCCCATATGGCCAGCTCTCTGTGGGTGCTATGCCATCATCTCTTACCACAAGGACAAGAGTCATTTTGCCCTAGAGTCTACTCATATTTTTTAAAATTTTATTTGTATTTTAGAGAAGGGTCCATCGAGTGTTCAGGGTCTCACTACTAGATCTGACTCGCAGTGATCCACCTGTTTACAGCCTCCCAAGTCCTGGGATTACAGGCATGCACCACCACACCCAGTCTCAATTGCTGCCCCAGAGCACCCTGGGTTGGGTCTGGCACAGAAGGCATGGGGACCAAAACCCCGCCGCTGCACCTGCTTGCAGGTATTTTAATCTGCCAGGCTATTTGAGCCTACATATATTAAGGAACTTAATTATCTCTTGAAAGGCTCCAATAGGGATTAGGGCTTCCACATGAAAATTTGCTGGCAGGGACACAATCGAGCCCATAATAACTGACCTTTCCTCCCTGGCTTGTACCTTCTATGAATGGTTTATACACACTGGGTAGCACTGTCTTTGGAGAATGAGCAGGCTACTGTCCATTTGGAGGAGCTTGTCCAAGCTGGTCCTTGATCTTACCTTTCTCCCTCCACCAAAAAGTAGCTCCTCTTGAACTGCATGGTTGCTCCCCCACCCTAGCACCTAAGACTTCTCCTTGGCTCATTTTTTGCCCCAGACCTTGTCTGTGTCTTTCTCCTGGCCAAACCCTAGCAGCTCCCTCCTGGGTGTGGATGTGGGGACTCTCTGAAGTGTCCTTGGGTGGTGACATGCCAATGTGCGGTACAATCGGTGGCAGTGAGGCTGCTTCCACACAGCTGGCCTCTGAAGGTGCCACGGTGCCATGTGCCTGCCAGACAACGGTGGGCATGGAGAGGTGGAGGGGAGCAGCACTTGTCATGTTTGCCTCTGAGCCGGGTGCAGTTGGTGGAGAAACCCCAGAGGGCCTGAGGAGTACAGGCTTTCCCCCAATCTGATTTCCACATCTGGGTCTGGGAAGAGCAACAGAAAGCATGAGCTCGACTCCTGGTGATGCTAAGAAGCTCTGGCATTGGGACAGTGGGTCACATGGACTTCACATGCCGATGGGGCAGCCTCTCCCCTAAAAAGGGAAGACCTAGCAGATGCTCAGTGTGTGATTAATTATTGTGTTCATGGAATGACAGAGACCTCGCTGCCTGAGCCCCAGGCCCTAGTACCTGCTTGCCTGACTGCAAAAGCGACCTGTTGTGGCCCAGAACAGTTGACAGTGAAAGCAGGGGTGAAGTGAGAGCTGCCTGCTCAGGGAGGGAAAGGCAGGATGCAACTTCTAGCATCTCCAAGCAAATGACTTCTAGTCCTAATCCTTAAGCCCTCAGGGGCTGGATGTCCAGAGTACCCCCATAATGACTAGTAGCAGAGTGGTAAGCTCTGTTTGATGTTTAAACCTGTTACCCAGCCCCTCCCGCACAGTGCTCCTGATGACAGCATGAGGTTCTTGTCCAGCTTTGATTGAACTCAGACCCTTCTTCTTGCTAAGCAAGCACTTATTCTACTGAGCTATCTCCGTGGCCCACAGCTCTGATTTCTACCATCCAATCACTCTCATCTACTACGGCAGCTCCATAGGTGAGGGTATTTTCCCCCTGCCGCTGTCCCTCCCAATCTCAACCCCTACAAGGGTTCAACTGCCGGGGCTCTTTGGCCTGACCTCTCTGGAGGATGCCTGATGTGAATTCCAGGTGGAAGTCCCTGTAGGCAGGTGCTGCTCCATGTTAGCTGCCCAGACTTAGAAAGAATCACTGGAGAGGATTTTTGAGAACCCCAAAGCCTAGTCTGTACCCACATAACCAGTACAGCAGAACCTCTGATGCTAGAAATCAAGCATTCATATTTTTTTAAAGTTATTTTTAGTGCTTCCACCTAGACATACCACCTCCCTCTGACACAGTGCTTTTTGTCCATTGCCTTCATAAATCTGGTGATTTTCTTTTTTAAAGTCTGGCTCAATAAACAGACTCTGGAGCCATCACCTGGAAGGCAAATTTGTTAATCTCCCTGGACTACAGTTTCCTCATCTGTAAACTGGGAATGGCAGCGCTAATGATGGCTTGTATTTCATGGGGTTCGACTAAGAATTAAGAGCCCCATTCAGTGCCTGGCAGATGACACATGATCAATAAGTTAGTCATTAGTTTTGAGTGGTTAGGAAGAATTTTGAGTGATAAAGTTGTGTCTAATACACTGGTTCTAGAACTTTAGCCTACATGGGATCACCTGAAGAGCTTGTTAACAAGTCATCCTTTGTATCCTTTCCCTGAGGTTCAGGGTGGCTGTGAGTGATCTGGGTGCCAGGGATTTGGCACCCAGCTGATGTTGTGGCTGCAGCCAACTCCTTATCCACTCCCACTTTCCACCGTGCAGTCCTTGGAGATCTTTCTGGAATGCTAACCTTAGACATTATTTCCCAACAGCCAGCATGATCAATCTCTCCGCAGCTCTAGGTTCCAGAACTTCCTGTCTGAGAGCGGAGTTCAAGCTGCCCCTCATCTGCTTTGAACGGGTTCTGGTGTGAGCATACCTGAAAACCAGCCCGAACTTTGGATAGCAGTGGCCCTCAGGCCTTAAATTAGAAGCCAGGCAATGATGAAAACCCTAAGATGGAGCAGAGTTTTGCCTTCCAAGCCATATTGCAGGTTGTTATCCAAATCCAGAAGTCTGACATTTGAAATGCTTCAAAATCCAAGATGTGTTGAGCACCAAAGTGATGCCTGAGTGGAAAGTTCCACCTCACAAAACTCAGTTTCCTGCACAAAATTATTTAAAAATATTGTGCAGAATTACCATCAGGCTATTTGGATAAGAGTGATAGTTCTTGAACATAAATGAATCTTGTGTCCAGACTTACAACCCATCCCCAAGATGATTCATTGTGTATTTGCAAATATTTCAAAGCCTGTAAAAATACCAAATCAGAAATTCTTGTGGTCCAAACATCTTGACCTATACTTCTCTGAAAAAGACTCTGCTGCTCTTTTGCTTTGCCTTGGGGACCTCGTGGCATGAGGTGGCTTAGCAGAGCTGGTGGCTCAGCCGTTCAGTCCTCCAGACTCCTCCTGTAGCGCTGTGGTGTCCTTGGTGCTGTGCACCCTGCATCTGACTTTCCTCTTGAGCCTTCAGCCCTGGACCTTTCGCTGAGCCTTCTCCCTGGGAGGGACTTGACTATTTCCACTTTGCACCCACTGTTTGCCTTGAGCTACTTGGTTTTTCCCACTTCTGTGCAGTCAAGGTATTGTTTTATCTAATTCTATCCTCCTTTTTTAGCTGACTCTTTTATTTTGTTTCCATTTTAGCTCAAGTCCATTACACTAAGTACTGTACACATTATTATCCCCTAAATGAATTTCCTCAATTGGCTTTAGCGAGCAAGGGCAGGGCCCAATGAGCCGGAAGCCCAGGCTTGGAGCTGGCTCTCGCTGGAACAACCCAACAATCCCCTCCTTCTGGAATTAACATAGGTCTCAGGGGGATGGGTTTTACATCAGTAGAGAACATATTAATTAAAGCAAATGAAAGTGCCCTCGTTTGTTGTATTGCATTTAGGTCTTTCAGGCTGTTTTCTTCGGGGTCGCCTTCCTGGATGATGTGCTGAAAGAAGTCAAAAGGAAGAAAGACATTAAGTTCTTCACTGCTTTCAGAGACCTGCTTTTTGCCACCCTGGCATTTCCTATCAGCGCAGTAAGTTACCAAGATGTTGTTTCTGCTGCAATAGACATGTACAAACAGTTGGCCCACTCCCTGGGGCAGCAAGGCTGATTGGGAATTCATTGTTGTAACCAGATTTGCTAAGTGTTCAGTGTGAGGGCTGTACCTTATGGTCCAGGGTCATCAGGAAATAGACCACATTGCCAGTCAGCTGTATCGTTCAGCTGTGTATCTTTAGGAAGGCTTGGTACAAGGCTGTAATTACAGCCTAAGGAAGGAGTTGGAAGAACCCTTCTTAATGAAACAATGGGCCCTTCATACCTATGGGTTTCATGTTCACTATTTCAACCAATCATGAATCACAAATACCCAAAGAAATAAATGTAAAACCACTGTGATAAAAAATTTGAAAGACTAGCACATTTTTTAACAACTATTTAAATAACATGTGTATTGCATTAGGTAAATGATGGTAACCAAAGGACAGTTTAAGTGACAGGAGAATGTGTGCAGGTTACATGCAAATGCAAGGCCATTTGCAGTAGACTTGGGCATCCCTGGTTTTGGTGTCCTTGGGAACCTGTCACACATGGACACTGAGGAATAGCTGACATCTGAGTGAAGAGAAGAAAGCACTGGGGACCCGAGAGATGGTTTCTTTTCCCTTTGTGCATCTTCTTCTCTTGTTACCATGTTTGTTACCTCTACAAATGGAAAACTTCCAATAACAAAACACAGTAAGCAGAAGGTAAGAGACTTTCAAAGTCGGCACATAGAAAAAGCAATGAAGACGTTTAGAAGGCATCGCATTCCCTGTGCCAATTGAAAGGGCTGCCAGCAAAAGCAGGGCATGTGTGAGGCACAGGATCCTTGCTGCTGCTGCATGATTCCCTGCCATCCTGTGTATCTCCCTTCACTGGCTGGAATGGCAACAAACTGAGGGAAAGCCTGCCTGCAGCCCAGCAGGGCCTAGGACTAGAGTAGCCTATCCTCGTCCACCTGTCATAGCCCCGTCTCCTACAGTCCTGAGAACTAAGTGGAAAATGAGATAGACACTCGTATCCCCTCCCCAGCCTTCCTGCTAGCCCTTGCTGTGGGTATGCATGTGTGTGTGTACCTGTGCATGTGTGTGGTGGGGATTTTCATAGTTAATTTTCTTTTGTTGCTGAGACAAAATGCCAGACCCACAAAATTAAGGAAGGCAAGGTTTATTTACCCTACAGTTTGTGGAGGTTTCAGCCCATCATCAGCTCTCTCTGAGGCAGGGTGACGTGGTAGTGAGGGGCAAAGGTTCAAGGCTGTGGAGGGCAGTGGAAGCAGTAGGAACCAAAAAGGAGAGCGAACCTCTTTTCCTCCTTTTACGCAGGCTCCCACCCTGGGGTGCAGGCAGCACTCACCCCAATCTGTGCCCTCCCCTTGCATAGGCTCAGGATGTTTACAAAGCGAGGACCCTGACCCTGGCTGAGTTTTTTAGTTAAACTTCTAAACTTCCCGAGTTGACAAGATCTATCAACCACTACAAGGATCTAACAAGCCCTAAACTGCAGTAGTCTACTTATCTTGGTGCTATGTTCCACACACCTGCCAGTGAGAAAAATCAGCGAAGTAGCTATATTATATTTATTTTAGTATTTATGTATATTTTAAGGCTTTATAAACCCTTCCTTCCCACACTTTTCCAACACTTCTAGTGTTCTTAACCATTCTCTAAACTAGTAAACCTGGGGCTGGGGAGATGGCTCAGTGGAATAAGTGCCTAGCACAAAGGGCCTGCGTTCAATCCCTGGTTCTGCCAAAATAAATAAATAAATAAATGAATAAATAAAATAACATTAAATAAATAAATAAAATAAACTAGTAAACCTGCCTAATTTTAATAATATACATATATTCCACAGTACTGCAAAATCCTGCCATTTAGCAAAAAATCCATGATAAATAATTTAGATTCATATTTTTTTAAAACCTGCGAAATAGGGAGGCACTAGCATACAGCCCTCAGCCTGTGAGAGTGCTGGAACATAGGCATATGCCCCTGGGCTGGGCTGAGATGCCTATATCAAGTGGCGGGGAACTTGGTCTTGGCACTCTCGGTATAAGCTTAGAAGAGAACTTACTGGTTATAACCAAGACCAGTGGGTGCATCTCTTTCTCTATATCTTCTCTCCCTGCCATGCTGAAAAATATTTGATTCCCAGCTCTCTGGTGCATTGAGATATCCCCAGAGAGAGGAGCTAGAGCTACCGTAAGCATCGTCCCCTCGGCCCTCTGTTCATTTTACAGTCCCATGATATGAATGAATCTAAGATATTAAAACAGGTACTGATTTTTATTTTGCTGTGCTTCCTTGATTGTCTTAGAGAATTTTGGTTGAAAGCAAATTTAATGGCCCAATTTTTGTGTTCTATTTTCCAGTTTGTATTTCTGATGTTCTGGACCATATTTCTCTACGATCGAGAGCTTATTTACCCCAAGGTTCTAGATGGTGTTCTTCCGGCGTGGATGAATCATGCCGTGGTGAGTGAAGGGGAGCGTCGGTGAACGCAGAGCGCCGACAGCCTTGGTCAGAGCACCCCAGCTTCTACCACCCCCAGTAAACCCTCCTGCCCCGTACTGATGGGCGGTCTTCCGAGAGCGCAGGCGAGGTCCAGACTAGACTGCCATCTCGCTTGCTTAGGAGGTCAGTAGAAAGTCAGGAGGGAACTCGTGGGTAGCTTCGGTCCTGAAACGGAAGCAGCTTCCACAAATAACAAGCACATAATGAAATGCCCATGTAGGAACGGAGTAAAGCAAGCGTCCAGCACAACCCACCCCAGCCGCAGTTCAGCTGTTTCTTCTTCAGGACTGATCATCATGCATGGGATGCTTATTTACATATTTCCACAAAATTATGTTAAACTTCTAAACTTCTCAAGTCGATACGATGTATCAACTGCCTCAAGGATCTAACGAGCACTGAGCTGCGGCGGTCCCTCACTAATCCCGTAGGCTGCGTTCCAGACACCCCACGAGAAGTGAAAATCAGCGAAGTAGTGACATTATATTTACATATATTTTAAGGCTTTATAAACCCTTCCCACTGTCTTATAAACCTTTCTCACACTTTTCTAATACATATAATTATATATATATATATATATATATATATATATATGTTTATATGTATATGTATATGTATATATATTAGATGTCCTGTCAAAACCTCTGTCTGCTGTTTATAAAATCAGTGCCTAGCCTGTGGGGAAGGGGGCATTAATCTTGTGATTTCCCTGTCTTCTGCCATGTCACAGGCTTAATTTCTTTTTCTTTTCTTTTCTTTTGGTGGAACCCAGGATTAAACTCAGGCTCTTGTGCTTGCCAGGAAAGCGCTTATTCCACTAAGCCATCTCCCCAGCCCCCATAGGCTTAATTTCTAACTTTAAAAAAAGATGGAATGAGCTTCATTATTAGTTTGAAAAACCTAATCTTTGGAATATATATATATATATATATATATATATATATATATATATATATTTTTTTTTTTACTTGTATTTACTATACAGCATTGAACTATATATTTAACCAATCTTTTATTTTTAATTTTTTTATTTTAAAGAAACGTGTTCTTGGAGCTGGTGAGATAGATATCTTGATGGTCTGAGCCCTTGCCTGGCGAGCACGAGGACTCAAGTTCAGTCCCCGGCACTGCATGCCATGCTGCCGCGCCAGTGACTGCAACTGGACGTGGTGGCACATGCCTGTAACCCCAGCAAGGGGCAGGATGAGACAGGAGGATTGCTCCAAGTCTGAGCCGTGTAGTGAGACCCTGTACCAAGTAAATAAATAATAGATGATTTAAAAACATTTAAAAAAGTGTGTTCTTGTCAGGTTAAATGCTGTTTCCCTGAATATAAGAGCTCCGAGGACCATCATCAGCGCTGAAAATTAAAGATCTAAAATGACAGCCCCAGTCAGCTTATCTGCACCTGGCTTACCGTGTGTCCACTGAGCAAGAGAGTAGTGAGCTGCGATCTTCAGCAGACACTGGCCGTCACCACGGGAACAAGAAGCGTGGGCTTATTTTCTATCTAGGTCTTATTTTGGGGGAAACATGATAGCAAGCTGCATCTGTTCTGAGATGTCCAGGTCAGAGAACTGGAGGGGCAGTAATGGGGGCTCCAACAAGCATAGATGGATCTGGGTTCCCATCTGAGTACTAAGCTTGAGTCTGGGATGCTTCATGCACAAAGTGATTGTTCAAAATCCTAGCTCAGCTTCTTAGTACTTATAGAAGTGCTTCCTCATTCGTTAGGAGTTTATAAAGCAATCTCAATTCTGGGAAACAAATGACTTTTTACAACTGGGGAGAAATCACTAGGGATGTGGAACCCTTTCATTGTCTTAAAACTTAATTCTATTAAAACTTCTAATGGCCAACTTGAAAAAGCAGCTCAGTCTAGGAACACTACCCCTCCCCCATGCCAGGATAAAAACCTCCTGGGGAGGGTGCTTACTTTCAGTTAAACAACTGTTCCATGAAATGCTGATTGTTGACTAATACGCCACAGTTTGGATCCCATTTAGTGTTCAAGACCAGAACCTGTCTAGTAAATAAGCCCCACATCCCAGAAGCCCCTCCTCTTGTCTTCCTGACTCCCATTGAACTTCAACTGGGACACCCACCTAGGACACCCACCTAGGACACCCACCTGGGACACCCACCTAGGACACCCACCTGGGACACCCACCTAGGACACCCACCTGGGACACCCACCTGGCTTTTTTATGGCACTTTGTACTCCACAGCTCATTTAATTCATGCAACCTTCTTTTGGTAACTACCATCCTCTTGAATTTTTACACATGAATAAAAAAAGAAAAGATAGCTAAGAACTGTGTGCAGTTCTGAGATCAAAGACAGGTAGGCCAGGGCTATAATTCAAGGCTAATTCACTTTTTGTGGTTTTTGCTATTGTTATGTCCAGAAATTGTGGTTAAATCTAGTTACAATAGATCAGGCAGTCAAAGGCATGTCACTTTGCTATATTAATTAATATAGCAAAATGAGAGTTTTCATTTTAAAAAGACAGAATTTGTATGCTAACTCAAACTTCTGAGGAAGTGAAGCTACCTGAAACAATTGGCTAAACTAGATGTTAGTGAAATAATAAATAAAGATAGTGTCTCAAAAGAGCCATTTATTTGGGCCCAAACATGTTCAAACATCTTGCCGAGGGCTCTGTTTTTCACATTGATATATCATTGGATTTCTTCCAGATAGTTATGGTGGCAACGCTGAATATTTGTGACCTTGCTAAATAAACAGCCATATGGATTGTTGATCATTTTGGAAGCAGAGAGCCGGCTAACATATACCATGTCCATGGGCTAATTAGGAAGGTAGATACTGCACAATGGAGATCCCTGTCTTTTCGTGCCTTTACTGTCTGGGAGGGTTGGGTGCCAGTGACCCTGCCCACTGTCCTTTGGGCAACAGTACTTCAAATCCTTTAGAGAGAAGAGGTGAGAACCAAAGGAGGTGCGGTACTGATGGCTAGGAAAAGGAGTGAGAGCCTGCCTTGAGTCAGACTCAGATGCATCTGTTTCTTTTAACTTAATTAAAGAAACTCCCAAAAGAGCCATCGCTAGGTAAAATCTCAGTGTCAGCAAAACCAGCCTGGGAGTCCCTAATGCAGTCACCTCCAAACTTCGGTTTTCCTTCAGTATCTGCTCCAAAGAAAGGCTATGCCGCCGACTGCACCTCAGCCCTCTCTTGCAGAGACTCCCTTATGGACATTTGTCTTCACTGTTCCATCATCCAGGTCTATTGCCTTAGGAGTGCTCTTTGCCACATACATCCTAGTGTTCTTGGTGTCCCGTGCAGAAGTAACTGTTCCTGGGAGCTAGAGTTTGTATTCAAGTGTCCCCAAAGGCTTGTGTGTTAAAGTTCAGGGGGTGCTGAAGGAAATTGGATCACTGGGAGGGAAAGCAGGGGGCCTAGAATCTCTTCTTCTTTGTGTAGTTTTATTTCTGGGCCATGAAGCAAGGGTTTTTCCTCTCTACCTCTGCCCTGCCATGCTGGGCTGCCTCGTCAGGAGTCCATAAGAAATGGGACCAACTGTCATGGAGCTGAAGTGTTTTCTGTTCATACACTGACTATGCCAGGGACTGGCTATAGTCATGAAAGCTGACTAGCACACCTGGTCAGTATAATACTTCCCACATTTTGCAGGGCCCCTTGTGACAACCTAGGGGAGCAGACACAGCACTGGGAGAGTCTCCACAGGAGCCAGAGTGTTGATGGACAGCTTCTGTGTGGGACCAGCCATGCTGAGGACTGGCATGGCTCAGACCCTCCTCCCTTTTCCTCCTCCTGGCATCTGAAGTACTGCTGGCCTGACAGGCTCTTTCACTTTACTGTACTCCTTCTGTTTGTTACTCTGGTTTTAGCTTTGGAATACTTTCCCTGTTGCCACTTGTGATGCTGTCTCCGCTTTATGAGTTCACAAATACGACTTCTGCTCTGACCAGTGTGCTGCTGAAAGCCTCCTGATTTATCACGTCTTCGGGGTCCTCCTGGCCCACTCCCACCCCTCCCACCGTATTGGGAACTCATCAGCACAGTGGGGCCTCCTCTAAAATGTTATCTCTGGTGCTCGTTTTCCTGCCCCTGCTGTGTGTTCAGCCCAGTGACACCAGGGAGATAGTTGCCTCCATCCACCTTGGACAGCTGCCTGCTACAGGAAGAGCAGCTTCCACTGTGCCTGACTGCCTTAGTTATAGGAGGTTACCCTATTTTATAGCTACCTGTTCTCCAGTCTTTATAGGAGAGGAGAACAAACAGTGAAGTATTCTTGCTGGCTTTACCAGGAAAACATTAGGTCTTATCTAAATGCTTACTAAAGATAGAAGCAGAGCAGACAGATTTTAGGAGCTGGAAGAAGACTCTCAGGCACTGAGAAAATTATCAGATCCTAACCAGGGAGAGCCAGGGAACTTAGTTCTCTGGAAATCAACCTAAATTGTTCAGGTTGCCCCAAAGCAGCAGAGAAATGGATCAGAGCTCGTCCTCATAACTGTCTGCCTGGGAAAATAAGTGCATAATTAGTGAGAATGTGTGCCAAGGCCGTTATAAAGTGCTGAGAGCCGCCTAAGTATAAATCAGTGTAACGTGAAACTGAAGAAATCCCACCCACCATCCATAGCCCTCCACCGTATCTGTGACCACAGTCTGAGAACTAAAAAACCCCACTGATACTAAAAGACATTTCAGCACAATCCATCTCCAGGAGTTAGGCAGGCTCCTTATGGCCCCTGAAATTGGACAAAGCACCACGTCCAGCTATTTGATGACTGAATATGTGGTCATTTATTCACTTAAAAAATAATTATTAACCACCTTTATCTATGTGGTAATGTGATCAGTATTTGATAAAGGTGTTCACATCTATGATCTAGAGTGTGGCTGAGTTCATATAAACGCACAAAGCTGAATTAATAAATCAGCTGCTCACACTACCTGTGATCTGCAATGCTATATGATTACTGTCAAATGAATGAGGAGCAATCAACATAGGATGATGTTGGTCTCTGTGTCCTGGGCTGGTTGGGACCTCCACACTGACCATCTGGACAGTCTTTGCATACCGCCCCAGGGCATGCTGGGAGTCCAGGTGCCCAAGGAGGGAAACTCTGCCTACTGGTTTCTCCCTCAGTGAGAGCAGGCTCGATGTGCCCTACCCCTAGATCCAGATCCAGGCACAGACTTTCCTCTTCCTGTCCTCATCGGTTTTCTGTGAGATTGTTGAGTTATGGAGTACATGGCAGGGAGTCTGGAGGAGAAAAAGGGACCCACCATTGGCATTTCAGCCCAGATTGCTACTGTGGTCCTAGCATTACAGTTCCCTCCTTCCTCTCCTGAGTCCTTCCTCTCCTGTGCCACTCATCTGCATATGACTAAGTAGGTCAGTGTCCTCGAGTACTTAGGGAATAGGCTATTTTGCAAATCTGAAGGAGTCTGTCAGCCCATTCCCCAGGAAAACATAAAGCCCAGTCAAAATTTGTGTAAAATTTCAGAGAGGCTCATGGGCCTTGAAAATTCCTCTTAGAGGTCTTGATAACAATTGATACAACTATGTATATAGCTGAAAAGAGTGGTCCACATGCTTTTCACTACTGAGTTCAAATAAAAAAGACAAGAATTTCTACAATATCACTGTTTTTGGCATAGCTCTGTTTTGGTTTCTACTGGGTGACAGGAAAACTATGAAATATGGCTCCTAATCTTCAGAAATTTAATATATAGGTATGGCATGGCCAGCCAACTATGTATGTACAATGTAACTGATGTTTATCAAAATTAATAGGTAAGAAACTTGAGGTTAATGTAAGAAAGTGCTAACAAGTACTTTCTGTATTCCTCCTATGGACTCAGCTCTCTTCTGAGAGCCAAGGACGTGGCAGCAAGTGATGCTAACCAAAGTAATCTTATTCTTTGCAGTATGCAGACATCCTAGCAATGAGATAAGCAAAGAGTGAACGATAAATGAGTAATATAATGCCAGGTAATGAAAGCACTACAAATAAAATAAGTGAGGATGAAGAGAGAGTGGCTTCTGTGTGAATGTGTGAGTGCACATGTGTCTACGAACCCGTGGAAAGTAGCAGGCATAATAGGCTTAGGGCAATCTGGGTCATGTGTCAGGAAGTTTCCTGAGCTGTGACAAAATATCAGAAATGTTCAACTTCAGGAGAGGAAAGATTTACTTTGGCTTATGATTTCAGAGGTCTCAGTTTGCAGTCACGGGTCTCCATCGTGTTGGGGTCCTGGCGAGACAAAACATGGCAGGCGAGTAAAGGAAGTGAGGGGATCTGGAGTCCTACAGCCCTCTGCAGTGACAGCCCCCAGAGACCTAACCTCCATCTATTAGGCCCCATCTGCTAATGTTTCTTCTCCCAGCAGCCCTGCAGCTAGGACCAAATCTTTAGCACATAAACCTTTGGGTGACATTTAGGATCCAAGCCACAACAGGTGGTCCAGAAATACAATGAGCTGATATTTTTACAACAGTGAGGGTGGCATAGGGGAAACAGCATAGGAAGTGCTGTGGAAGAAGGGCTCAGGTACCAAGGTTTCCTGTGCAAAAACAGGAAGATGTCATTGTGGTCACTTCAGTATGTGTAAAGACAAGAATGATGATTTCAGATTATGCTTCCCAGGAGGTGTGGAGAGTTGGGGTTTTATTCTGAATACAATGGGAATTAACATTTTGGGGAGACCTTCCCTGTTCCCCTAAGGAAGTAAGATTTAATCTAAAATGCAGGGAAGGGGAGGGTGAATAGAGGTGCTAGGGTGGTGTGAGGGTTATGGCTGAAGAAGTCTGTCTTGCTATGAGGCACATGAGTATGAGGTGCCCATTAGACAATGAAGCCAGGAAGTGGCAAAGGGTACTGCACATGTTCTAGCCTGGACATTCCTAGGGAAGATTTCTGGGCTGGTGGTTGCCTCTCTTACGAAGACTGCCTTTCAAAGTTAAACTGAGTAATAACACGAGACCAGATATTGATAGCCATGATATCCCAGGACTAAGTTCTAGAATGTTCCAACCCTCTGTGGTTGGGAAGAAGAGTAGGATTCAAAAAAGGAAAAGGAAATGGCTACGAGGAAACCTAGAACAGTTAGGCCCCGGGAGTCAAAGCATAATAACATTTCAAGAAAAAGGAAGTAGTGCATGTCCAATTCCGCACAGAGGTGAAGGATGGTGTCAGTGTAAGGGGCACGTGACAGACCTTTCCACTAGACTTAGAGATAGTGAACTCATGTGGGACCTGTACAGTAGCCATCTGAGGGAGGTGGGTAGAAGCTTGGTTATTCTCAGTATTAATTTTTGTTTTTATTGCTGCAAGTTAATGAAATTTTAGTAGCTGAAAACAATACATATCTCTTTTGCTATAGTTTTGGAGGTCAGAAGTTCAACTTGGGCCTCATGGGATAAACCCAGGTATTGGTGGATCCCCCAAAGGAATCTGTTTCCTTACTTTTGCATTCATACTTCTCCTCCCTCTTCTTGGCTCACAGCTCTGTCTTTCTTCAGAGAAGACCACTCCAAACTCTGCATATCCTCAAGCTCTGCTTCTGCCTTCATGTCACCTTTCCTCATTTCTTTCTGCCCTGTCTTCGTTCTGTAAGAACCCTTGTGATGACACTGGGCTTACTCAGCCATTTCGGGATTGTTTCTCCATCCCAAGTTTATTTAGCTCATAGTTTTGGAGGCTGAAAATCCAAACAGCATAAGCACTGGCTGTGGTAAGGGACAGGAATGTGTGTGTGTGTGGGAAGAGATCACATTGCCAAACAGGAAACCAGGCAGCTATTGGACGTTGGATGGGTTCAGGTTTTGTGGCCTCTACCTCTCAAGAGAGTGACCTTACTCACTCAGTGATGTAAGGATTTCCTCCCCAAGGCCCCACCTTCTCAAGATCTAACTATCCACCTCCCAACATCACCACACTCAGGACCAAACCTCAACATATGAACCCTTGATGAACCCACTCAAACCATACCCAGGCCATAGCATCCCGTGAAGTCCCTTTGCCATGAGAGAGACCATATTCACACATTGGGGACCAAATTGCTGATATTTTAGGGCACCATTATCCAGCCTACTACTCTGTATGATAAACAGTAGTGTACACCTAGGTCTCTTCTGTTTTCCAGGCAAAAGGACAAGAGTATAAAAATCTATTTCCAACATGTGTTTAAAATACCCACATTGATTCTAGTTTTCAATGAATGTGTTGTTTGCAGATTGCTTCTATTCTGTGTTGGTAATGATCTCCGTTAGTGGTGACTGCTGACTGAGTGCTCCTTCGTCTTCCGTGTTGCTCCCTAGAGACATAGCCTAGCCCTAGCATCAATTGCAGAACTACAAATGCCTCATCTTTTCAAGCTGACCATCTTGATGAAGAAAGTGAGGTTTGGACTGGGAATATAGCTCAGTTGCACAGCATCTGCATGGCAATCATGAGGTTTAAAGATTTTATTCAATGTGAGCAAGACTGACTCATGAGCATCTGTACCCAGATCATGGTCCTAACCCATAAATCATTTGATCCCATTTTTAGATATTTCATGCATGCTGACCTTGAATGGAAGCAAGGCCAGAGTTCATTTTCTTGGGTAATCTCCATATGCACACATGAGTAGCATCTATTCTAGTTTCCCTTTATTCCTTAATTCACTTCTAACTCAACTTTTTGAGATAATGGATTCGTATATATGTACAAGAAATAATACAGATTTCTGTGCCCTTTGCATATTTCTCCCCAGTGCTACTAACACATTTTATTTTGGGGGTTGAATCCAGGACCTTTTCACTGGATTACATTAGTAGCCTTCTTAAAAATTTGTTTTTTATTTTGAGAATCTTGCTAAGTCACAAAGTTGCTCATCTGGGCCTCGAACTTGGCTTCTCCTGCCTCAGCCTCCCAGAATGTTACAATCATGCCTGGCTTCAATGTATCTTTAATATTACACTTCCCAAAGGACAAATGATATATTTTTGAGTCATAATCTCATAAAAGCAAACATTTCATATTAAATCATGGAACTCTTGAGTCCTATTTGTTATACTGTTAATACTCTGGTTATTGCCTTTTCTAGATCAGCATATTCATCCACTTTCAGCTGCTATAACAGAATACTTGAGACTAGGAAGTATGCAAAGATCAAAGGTGTTCAGCTCATGGGTGGCTGCACCTGGCATGGGCCTCAGGCTATGGTATACATGTGAGTGGCGCAACATGGCAGGAGCATGTGTGAGAATGGTGGGCACCTTGTGCAGAAAAGAGAGGACCAAGGGGACCAGAAACTATATCAGTCAGTTCTGTAAAAGGCTCGTGCATTGCTGAGAGGACTAATCCAGTCACTGAGAAAGATATTAGTCTCTCAAGGTCTTATGACGCAGTACTACTTCATTGGCAACCAGAAATCAAAAGGAGTTTCAGTGGGGAAAAAAACTATAACAACCAGATGTCCATCAGAAAGAGAAGACATGACTGTTGACTCTGACCACAACGTGGTCTTGGGAATTAGCTTCTCATGTGACTCTAGTGAGGGTGGGGCATGAAATAGTCATTAAGTGGATGCTCCCATGGCCACCTATGGGTGAATCTATTTCTGCGCATTTCTGAACGTGTTCCACAGCTTCCACACAGAATGAAATGTGATTGCATTCCACACCTGCTATTTCCTTGCATATTACTTGATCACTAATGTTACTTATGGTGGCCCCATTGTTTTGAAGCACTTTTAGGTCATCCCCCCTTTTTCTGTTTCATTCACTTCCTGGTCTCAAGTAGGTTAGGCTCCCTCCTGCATTTACCTGGGAAATGCTGAGAAGCTAAATGATGCCTAAAAGGCCACATGAAATTAGAAGCTAAAATGGGATTAGGCAGTCAGTTTACCTGAACAACAGCACCAATAAAATCATTTTTTCCCTCAGGAAGTCTTAAGGCAAACAGAAAAGATGCTCAAAGGAACTGCCAGTGGAGTATCAGGTCACTTAATGTTTTCTGTAACTGGAATCAGCCTAGCATCACTGCGCTCACTTCATCTCTGAAGAGCAGGAACCAGGATGACACAAGTGTGCCCTTTCCTCTCCCCTTTTAATCTCAATTCAAAGAGCTTCTAATGTGCGCTCTAAGAGTAGCCTGCTTTCTAAATTCCATTATGCAGTGAGTCCCTGTTGTTTAACAAGACACTACTGTTAAACTCAAGCATACCAGTGAAAAAATATGTCTGAATTTCTAAATCAAGGTCAAAGGTTTTTAAAGGTGATCAAGAAGGTATAGATGTCTTCTGAGAAGTTTCTAGGTATTTAAATACCTGAAATCATATAGGGACCTTGAGAGACTGCTGGTGGATCCCCCGCTCCTGTGTGAATCAACTAATTCTCATCTCTATGGCAACCATGTGTGATACCCCAATGCGAAGGGTGACTTTATGCTGGAGAAGAACTAGGAAGGAGAAACTCATTGCTGAAGCTCTTCGGGGTCTGTGAAATGCCAAGAGACAAAAATAATCTAGGTAGGTAGGAAAGATCTAAAGTCTCATAGTTGCAAGACAGAAGTGAGAATGTCCAAGAGCAGCCTAGCCAGTGGGTGGAGAGAATCCTCTGCCAGATTTGCATGGATACTCACCCCTTCCTGGTTAGAAAGTCAGCTCAGAAATGAGTCCAATGGCACTTCTGCTGGGTTAATCACCCCACAGGGAGTTGCTCTGACAGCTGTGGAATCTCATCTTTTCTGTGACCAGGAAGCTGAAGACAGGCCCTCATTCTGCTCCCATATCTCTTGTCCCTGGCCTCTTCATCTCCTCTGTTCATCTTGCAGCCACCTGTACTTAATTCAGAATTCAAATTTGTTTAGTTGTCTTGTCTCCCTCCCACCTCCAGCTCTTTGGATTACCATCTATGAGGATAGTTCTGCACAGCATTAGCTTTCTGATGGTAGAGTTATACTTGTCCTCATATTAGAACTGCCTCCCCTGGACTCTCAGCTCTCTGATGCTTTGTGTCTGGAGATCTGAATACTCAGCTCCACTTTTCCATCATCTCTCCCAATCCATGAGCTCAATCCATCTACCTATAAGGTTGTTACTTTTCCACCTCTATCCTGAACCTCAGCAGTTCTTTCACCCTACTCTCAAATTTGATTTTTCTAGTGCTATGGTTTGAACGTGGTCCCCAAAGCTCATGTGTTGAAATAATGCCCAATGAAGTAGGATCAAGGGGTGAGACCTTTAAGAGGGGATTGGATCACAAAGACCCCACTCTCAGAAATGGGTTAAATGGCTTAATAAGAGCCTAAGTAAGTATTCTCAGGGGGAGTTCCTGATGAAAGCATGAGCTCATCTCTCCAAGTCCTGTTCCCTCTCCTTGTCTCTTTCTTCATCTTTTTGTGTCTCCCTATGGTCTTTCTTCCTTTTCCTCTTGATTTTCCATCTTCTTAATAGGATTATGTAACAAGAAGGGCCTCAACAGATGTAGATCCTTCAGTCTTGCACTTTCCCATCCTCAGAATTATAAGAAATATTATTCTGTTCTTTGCAAGCTACCTGAACTGTAGTATATGTTATCATAACATAAAGTACACTCAAACATCCAGCCTCACCCTCTTCCACCATCTTCATGCATTTACTGGATTAACTCATTTCTTCTAAAACTTTCTGCTAGAGTAGGACTGAAGAAGAATAGGCAATGGAGATGAGAAAGTGCTCTTTCTCTAGAAAGCTTCGGTGTGTTTGGGAGAGACAGAGGTATCTGCCAGAGTCTGTGCAAATGAGAGTGTACCTCTGCTCAGATTTGTGGTTCTGTTCTAAATGCTCAGTGATTTCACACTGTCCTTATACTTCTTTAACAAGAGTCCTCCTACATGCCATTAGAAAGTACTGCCATTGACACAAAACTCTCCCAGGGATTGAACTCGGGCCCTTGTACTTGCCAGGCAAGTGCTTATTCTACTAAGCTATCTCCCTGGCCCCCAGCTGTCTAATTATGATGGTACTAAAGGCAGTGAAAATGTGATGATAACAGGACAACCAAGAGAGAGTAGGGTGTGGCCACTGCTGATGAGTGCCAGTTTTGCTGTTGACATAGGACACAGTTAGTTGCCAAGTACTGTTGGCATCTCAGCAGATGCTCAGATGACGAGATTTACTTTTTTACCCATTTCTTGCTCAACAATACTCTTTTGTAGCAAAGATTGGCAGAGATATTAAAATACTTAACCTATCAAGTAGGATTTAATAAAGGCCTTTTGTCTCCAATTGGCACCAGGAGTCTAGTTTAAGGCTTATATATGGGAACATTTTAATTAATATGCATACTCTCACTGACATATTTTAAAATAAGACTTCACTAACCTAATGTCAGAGTCGGTAGCATTAAAATATCATTGTGATCACAGTAGTTGTAAGCCTAGACAAGAAAGAGTGCTTATGAAATATTTTTAAATGAGATTTGACAACCAGAATATGGAGTTGCATTTCTAATGGAAGGATACTTAGTTTTAGTGATTTAGTTTTTGATGTTGTAAATTTTAGAACATTGCAGACAATCCCATCATCTCTAGATATGAGTCAGCAGGATATGAGTCATTTGTTCAGAGAAATTGTACATTCAGGAGTGTCCCTTCACATGGGTAACATGTCTACCTGGGCCAGCCGATAGAAAGGGGAACCTACTGGGAAAGAAGATTGTATTGGAGTGAGTGGAAGTAAACTTGCCTCGTTGTAGGTCCAAGTTGCAGGAGTGAATGATCTCAAATATTTTCTACAAGTTGATCTTTGATTTCATAAAAAAAATAATTTACTTGCACAGTTAAAAAAGCTTGATTCTGGTCCTGTTACTGACATTGTCTTGTTTTCATTGTTTTGGAAATAATAATAACAAATAATAATAAACCTCTCTGGGTATTATTCTTTAGAGAAAGGAACACATATTTTTCTTAAGCCTCAGCATTGTTATTTGGAGCAAAAAAAATGATGTGGGCAACACACAAGACTACCAGTGTGTTGGCATACAATAGCATGTGCCAAGCCAACATAAACTCAAAATCACTGTTGCTTCTTCTTCATCCTCCCTTGCACTGCAGGGGCATTCCAGACAAGAGAGGCATTGAGATGCACTCTCAAGAGATGTAAAAGACAAAGAGAGGTCATTAATATCTAGTGGCCATGAAAAATAGATGTGCAGGAAAAGTGCAGCCCGGAGTTGGCAGTGGTTCCCAGACTAATACCTAGGAATCACACCCTTCGTGGACCAAATAGCTAAGCTCATTGGCAGCAGCCCATGACACCTTGCTGTCCATTGGCACTGTCTTCTGGTGGGCACCTAAGAGTCAATCATTTCTAAGTAAATGTTCCTTGATTTTCACTACTTCATACTTCCCAGTAGCTGCCTATGACTCGAAGCCTTTCCTTTTGAGAATCCCTGGCTGGACTTCTGTTTTTGTGAATGAACCCTGTGAATGCATGATAATAAAATCCATGCTTTCTTCTGAATCATGCCCACAACTGTTAACATAAGGAGAAAGGTAGTCATTTTCAGGAGAAACACAGTCCTATGTGACTTCCACTCTGGCCCATATGGTGAAACAATGACCTGAGAAACACCTTCCATTACAAGAAAAAGGCACCTACAATATTCACTAAAACATTAATAAAAGAAAATGCTTTGTGAGAAGATGAGAAAATAATGCAAATTCTCAAAATCTAAGATGAAGCAGAAGGAGAGGTAACAAAAAGCAATTTGATACAAAGGTGGTATTCCAACAGATAATTGCTGTCTACTTCCCATGTATTATGAAAAATGAATCTGCAGGTTCAAGAAGTACACAAAAAGCATTCACTTAGGATCAAAGCTTGGCCCAAACTACTCTTTTCTGGCCACTTGTGCAGCACTGTGGACACAGTTGACAAAGAGAAGTTCTTGAACCCAATCAGATTAATTTGGTGCATTTTGTAAAAAACTGTCACTCCATACTTCAAGTCTGGATTCTGCAGAGTCAACCAAGTACAGACAAAAATATTAGGGAGAAAAGCCCCATGTGTACTGAATGTGTATAGACTTTTTCACTTTTGGTGATCTCCTAAGCAATACAACACAATCCAGTACAGTACAGCGCAGTCTAGAATACTATTTACATAGCATTTACATTACATTAGATATAAGTAATCTAGAAATTATTTTAAGTAGATGTGAAGATGTACATAGATTCTATACTACAATATATTATTGTTTATAAAGCATTTGAACATCCTTAGTGTTTAGTATCTTGGGAGATCTTAGGACCAATTTCCTTTGCATACCAAGGGATGATGGTACTGTTAGACCAGTGGCTGAATTCTCAACAACCACAAAGCAGATTGGAAGTGAAATAATTGCTCTAAGGCCCTAGCAAACAACAACAGAAAGGTGTCAACCCGCTTACTCCCTGAAAGTATTTCCTGAAACAGTGACACAAAAAAGTTATAAGGCACAAACACAGGCTGAACCACCCACAGAACCTCCCTAAAAGTTCACTTCAGAAAGAAGAAATATGAAGGCAGAGAGAACAGCAGAAACACCCAAAGCATAAGCAATTTGTCCAGTTGTAAAACTAAAATGAACAGAAATACTGGATAAGAAATAAACGGGGAGGAGGGTAATTGGAATTAAGGGAGCCCCAGATGCCTTTGAATTCCTGGTAGGGCTTGAGAATAAAGATGTGTGTCAGTGGTTATCATGTTACACAGGGATAGCATATTTCTAAAATAGTGACGGTTGTAACAAAAATGGAGAACATGACTTCTGCACCAGTAGAGGGAAAAACCGAAAGGGAAAATATGAGAAGCATGGTCTGAGGTTATCCTGGCGATAGGACAGTGCAGCACAGAGAAGTGGCATGGGCTGGATTTGAACCAACTAATGTGGAAGTGGCTCCTAGTGGAAATACCTTTTGTACAGACTTGCATGCCATCCTGTGTTGAAGTCTGTGCTTCTACTGAAATTACAGAACTTCTGCTACATCACTAACTTCTAACTGAGCTACTCTAGGCATTACTGCTGTCAGACTGGGGGGGGGGGGGTCAACACAGACACTCTGAACACAGTTGAAAGGAAAAATGCAGTTTCTCAAATATTCATTTTAAGCAAAGAAAGAGAAAGTGGGTAAGTAATCCATTTTGTTTGTCCTTTATGAAACACAGGAGCATTGCTCCCTAAGGCTTATTTTGCGGGCTATTGTTTGATAATACTAATTGTGATTAGATATGCATTCGGTGGGTGGAGTGGTCTCCTTCTAATCCTGACAGCTGCCCCAGGGGAAGAGGCTGGAAAGGTTTCTGACAACTAAGACAAAGCTCATGATCATAACAAGATGACTGGAGGGGATCCAAGTGTCTGCTTTCCAAGCCGGGCAGTGTAATAACTAGCTATAAATTCATATTTTTTTCCACTTTGGTGAATGGTGTTTGTTTAGTTTATATGTTATTAAAGTTTCAGAGTTGGGCTGTAATATCCCCAGGATACAGTTGATTGATGTAGTACGTTGCCCTACTGTCAGGGTTGTGTGTACGCAAACCTGCAGAACCTGGGCCTTTTCATGGGGGTCAGGCTAGAATGCCAGTCCTGTGCATTCATTGAGATTCCCATATTGGGTGATTTAAGCAGAAGCTAACTTCTACTTAAATCTGGTCCATCCCCCACCATTACAACTCATGGGCCAAATGCCCAGATGTAAAGCTCTTGCCCCACAGCCAAACCTCTGTATAATTGTAAATGAGATTGTGCCATCTTGTCCCTTTAGCTTATAGACATTCTGGGAGCAGGACAATAACATGCTGCTATAGTCACTTTTCTGAGTCTTCTTTAGAGCATAATCTTTGGAATTGACATTTCATGAGAAGATGGAAGTAAAGATGTGGTCAGAGCAGCACTTCCTCCTGCCCCCTGAAGCAGAGGTCAGCCTCACCACAGCACTACATTTTTGTGAGCCCTGCTGCAGTCCTTGCAAGGACTCTCACGTGGTAAGAGCAGGGCAGGCTGAGTAGGAGTTCCCTTCAAAGTAAATATGTGATTTAAGCAACCCAGGCAAGAAGCAAGTTGTCTCTCAGAATCTACAGGGCCTGGCAGCAAGGCCCAAGACCTGCACATACAGTCTGTCCATGATTTTTCCACTCCACATCTATCTCCACATGACAAATTCTGCCCTCTTATTTTAGCTCCAGCTCATTTGCCCTCTGCATCATCAGACAGAGTAGAGTCTCTCCCCTTGGATGTCTTTTACACCTTTGGCCCACACTGCCCTCGCGTTTCTTCTGCCTCACTCTCGGCCTATATCCTCTATCTTCCAGGTGATGGTTTTCTTCTGGGCATTCTCTGGGCCATCTCTTTCCAATGATCTTTGCCCCAGAGCTCATCCATCGACTCCCATGGCTGTCACTCTCTGCATGTGTCACTGTGCAGCTCAGACCTTCTTTGACTTCCAGAGTGGTATCTGTGCTAGCCACCGTGACCTTGCTGTTACACATCTACAATTGCACTGACATCTCTGGATCAGTATGTCCAGGATGTACTATACTCTCCAGACCAAACCTTGCCTGGGCTTTTCCATCTGTGGTAATGAAACCACTTTCTTCCCCATTACTCAAGACAGAAGCCAGCCTTGACTTTGTCATCTCACCACTCTCGTAGTGAAGCCCTTCAGTACCTTCGACATCAGTGGGGGTCTGTGGCCATATGGCCTCTCATCTCTCTGAGCCATGCGACATCTGCAATCTTGTCTTTCTGTTTCCATTCTTGACCTTTTCCAGAAAGCACCAAAATATCCTGGAAAATACTCTCCCTCCTAATTAACCAGTGAATTCTGATTTCACTTAGAATAGAACTTGAAGTCTTTGTGGCCAACCGGGACTGGTCCACCTGGTTTATCAGCTTAATGCTAGATCTAGACTGGAACTTCCTCTTCTTGGTATGCTGTATCCTATCTGTTCCCAGCTCTCTTTTCCTGTTAAACTACTGGGGCTCTTTCCTGGACCAGGACCTTTGCACAAGCTGTCCTTCTTGTCCAGATGTTTCCCATTTGATGTATCATGATTTGTTCTGATCTTTTAGGATTTAGCTTAAACATGACCTGAGAAAGGCCTTCCTGTACTACTTGGAATAAAATGCATACTTGCACTTATACATTTTTTTTGGGGGGGGGAGGATCTACAGGGTGTTCAGGGTCTCACTACTAGATCGGACTCATAGTGATCCTGTTTACAGCCTCCCAAGAGTTGGGATTATAAGCACGCTCTTCCATGCCCAGTCTCAGTTGCCATCTCAGTAAGTCCCAGGAGTGGGGCCAGCATAGCAGGCCTGGGAATTGAAACCCTAGCCCCTATGCCTGCTTACAGATGTTTTAATCCACTGAGCTATTTGGCCAGCCCTGCCTTATGCTCTGATACAGATTCTTTCCTGTATTGCTTCACAGAAATATTAGATATTTTGGGCTGGAGAGATAGCTTGGTGGTCTAAGCATCTGCATGGCAAGCACAAGGACCTAGGTTCAATCCCTGGTACTGCATGCCATGCTGGCCCCAGAGCCTGAGGCATGCCATGCTGACCACCAAAACTGGGCATGGTGATATACACCTGTAATCCCAGTGCTGAGGAGGCTGAGACAGGAGCCTCAGACTCACTATGAGTCCAAGATGCATAGCAAGACCATGTACCAAATAAATAAATAAATAAAAGGATTTTAAAGATATATAAAAAAGAAATATTAGACATTTTATTGGGTAGTTCCTTTAAACTTTGGTAGTTCCTTTATTTTTTATTTTATTATTTTTTGGTTGGTAGTTCCTGTAAAAGTGGCTTTCTGAACAAAAATATTCCAGCTTCTTCTTGTCTTGAATAAATATTTGGACAAAATAAGCCAAAAATGGTGCCAACAGTTTGTTTCAAAGGTGTGGGCACAGGGAAAAAACAATGAAAGGGAAAAAAGCAGAAGTTCAGCTTTTTTTCACCCAGGGTCTAGGAGCCACAGGCTGGGCCACAGTGGAGGATCAGGACAACGAGCTCCTCTTGAGCCTGGCATTCTTCATATTGTCCACCTCTCCTGGGAGCTCCTGAGAGGCTCCATGGGTGGAGTCCTGGTATTGTCCTGGGATTGTGTCATGAGCAGGTCCTGCCCACTTCTCTGCCAGCTTTCTCCCAGCCTCTCATCTGTATCAGCACCACAGTTGGTTGCTACCACCTGACAGTCATGTTTTCTTATTTGCAGAAAGTCTCAGCCACGAGGCAGCCAAGTCTACAAGGGCAGGCATGTTTGTTTGTCTTCTCACCTTGAGCACACCTCACAGCACCTGGGATGAGACAGGCGTGTCATGTAATGAAGGCTGTTGCGTGAGAGAATGAAGGCAAGGGGCACTTCTTATTCTCTTTTCTTCTCTGTGCCCTTGACCAATGTCAGGGCTCCTGTAGCAGAGGAGGACAAGCAGGAGCCAAGGGACTCTGGAGGCTGAGATCAGCTTCATGCTGTGCACACTCACATGCTTTGAATTTTGACACAAGCTTTGAATTTGGGGGATATTCTCTTTCACAGAAAGTTACTAGTGAGGAAAATTCTGGAGAGTTTCCTGGTACCTTGAATTGTCACTGAGGCCTTTGACTATTATAGTTGAGACATGTGGTATATTTGTGATTTATGATCCAAGAAATGCACAGTCATATTAATACATCTGTTTCACACAAGGAAAAATGACATTTGCTGTGACCCAGGATGGGGGAAAAGGTGGCTGCTCACTGATAGATATTTTTTCAGATTATATTTTCCTGTTACCACCAAGGTCTTGTAATATTAGGGTCACTGCATATTGAAGTAGCCGAAGAGAGTGCAAGAGGCCACTGGATCAGGGAACAAGGCAGAGGCGGAAGAAGAATAGAAGACCATAGAGATGACCAGAGAAAAGAGAAGTGAGCACTCAAGGAAAAGAAGAGAAATATAGGACTCTGAGTCTCTGTCTCTTTCTCTCTCTCCTCTCTCCTCCCTGTATGTGAAAGGCCAGTTCTCCCCTTTTTTCTTACTGCCTAAAGAGCAGCCAATGGGGATCCGGGGAGGTATGTGTCAATGCCCAATCAGGGCTCTATCTTAATGGGCCAAGAGGGTTAGTGCTGGTGTTATCCATGTCTTCTAACTCCTCAAATGTAGACCTCTACAGGGAAGGACTGGGGGGCTACTCTGGAGTCTAAAGTTCTCAAAGTTGAGTTACCTTCAAGGATCCTCTTATTTTAAGGGAAGAATTTAAAAATAAGCCTCATAAATGCGGGGGCAATTTCAGTATTTTACTTCCCTTAGTAGGGACAGATATTACTAATGAAAATTCAGATCTGAAAGCTGAAACACACACACACACACACACACACACACACACACACACACACACACACTCTTTTCTTTTGTTTTCTTTAGGTTTGAAACTAAAACAATAAACAATCATTTCAGAGGGGTATTCCCAAGCACTCTCCAGAACAGATTGGTCCAGAGTGAAATCTGAGTGTTTTTAGCTTGTGTGCTCAGATCTATGCTCAAGCTCCTAAAAGCCACCATTTATCGTTCTGTGGTCAGAAGAGATTTTGCGACAGTTGGATACATTTTTTTTTGTTGTTGTTTCCTTAAGAAGAATACAAGAAGAAAGAGAGTGGTGAGAGGTCTGCCTCAGCCAGGGGTGCATGCCTGCTTGGCACGTGGGGCCTCCTGAGCCAGCACGCTTGTCAGCGGCTTCTCCTGCATGTAGGCCCCCAAGGTTTACACTCACAGACTTAAGATTTCTGTTCACACTTGGGATTTGTGGACAAGATCGTAATGGCGGCCATGGAGATGTCTCTGCTGATCTCCCCTGTCTGTGGCTTGCAGGAGATTGACACCCACTGCTGTCAATTTCCTTTGCAAAATGTTCTTTTGTCTGTCATTTAAATGAGGGACTCTCAACTGAAGTTTTGTCCTCCAGGGGACATTGAGCAACACTGAGACAGTTTTGATTGTCATAATTAGAGGGCAAAGGACATGCTACTGGCATCTAGTGGACAGGAGCCATGGATGTTGCTAAATGTTTTGCAGTGTTCAGTATGGTTCCCCAACCACAAAGAATGGTTTATTCTGAAATGTCAGTGGTGCAGAAATTTGAAGATCCTGACCTGGGGGTTATGGTTCCTCACCATTTATTCAGATCCTTTGTTATTCCTACTCTTACAAAAGCTGTGTGTGTCTCTTCTACTTCCACTTTTAAAAGGTCTGTGCACACTCAGGTGGTCCCCAAATCTCCATTTTCAACTAGATTTCCTCCCAGGGTTCCAAACTCCTGTATGAGCCAATAGTTCAGTAGTCTACAGACAGCCCTTTATTTATTATTTTGTTCCTTTTTTGGATATTTCAGCAAGAAAGATGGTCATAATTCAAAAAAAAAAAAAGTCTGTGATATACGATTGTCTAAAATTAACTTTTGCTGTGAAATAAAACCCCACAATTTAGTGACATACTATGAGATGATCAAAGTTGTCTTAGGAGATCAGCCAACTGTTGGTGATACATCCTTCAGCCTTTAAAAACTAACAGATTTTGATCCAGTAATCTTCCCTAAATGGAGGCTGCTCTTTGAATTAAACAAAGATTTATTTTCTTTCATTATGGTTTGTAAGGGCTCAACCCCAGGTCCCTACTACTGCCTAACCTTTGCAGAGCTGCTGTCAAATAATGGTACAGGATTAGCCAGGAACTGAGGTAACACTTAGGATTAATATAAATGTTAAAATTCATTAATATTGCTTTGAGTGCAAAGACCATATCTTATATGTACTTCAATTGCCCATAGTACTAAAACAAAACTGTATCTTTTCAGATTGTGTTTAATGGGCATTAAACAAGAGCATTTTCTAGGTCCACCTCTCCCTTTCATTGGTGTGTAGGCCTCCCTCATAGCCACCCATTTCTCTACTGGTGAGCCCCCCACAGTGAGCTCATGTGCTCCTAAACTTATGCACACAGACTAATCCTGAGTCTCCTGATGATTTGGATTTGAGAAAATTACCAGTGAGCAACTGCCATTCTAGTGCAACTAGTGAGTCCCTTGTAATACCGTGACAGTTAGCAAGAGAAGGCCAGAGGCAGTGAGATATTAACCTTGAGTGTGGACTCCGTTGGCTTGACAGATGCCTGGGAAGTTACTGAAGCACACTTCTGGATTTGTCTGAATAGGTCAAGGAGACTTGACCTTCAGACTCTATGAGGTCCTTGGTGTCCTCCTCTCTGTTCTTTGGACTTCTCTGCTTCCAGGCTGCCATAAGGTGAGCAGTATTCTTTCACAACACTCTTTTATCATCTTGTTTCATGCCTAAGGCAGTGGAGCAACTAAATATGAACTGAGCCCTCTAAACTATAAGCCAAATTTGACTTCCTTTTTGTAGCTGTGCATATCAGGCATTTGGTCTAGGGATGGAAAGGCAGTTACACAAGCAGATAGGAGAATGTGGTGAAATCAGGCACTTGGTGGGCTTGAAAGTTTCAAGCTAGTGCCTACTGGGTACATCCCTCAATCACTGTTGTTTCCCAGGGAGAGGAGCTGCCTACATGTTGTAAGTCCATTATTGACAAGATGATAAGATACTGGAGAGAAAGGAAAGAAATACAGGACTTCCAAATTCAGAGCGAATCCCAGTACTCCTGAGACTTCTTTGTTGAAAAGAACAATCTCCTCCCTCCAACTTGGAGCAGATTTCTAGAGAGCTGCCCATCTGTCTGTCTTTAAAACAATCTCCCTGTGTGCCATGTGGAGCAGGCAAAAACGCATGGAGGAAGAGTGGGTGGCAGACTGAAGAGAGAAGGGGGCAGAGGAAGACATCTAGCACTGCCTCCACTTGGTACAGCCTCCAAGTGAGGGTTACCAGATCATAGAGTCCCAGCTAGATAAGGGGCGGCTTCTGGCAGCTGCATGACTTCCTGCTCCCTGCAGGGCTGCTTGCCCCGACATGATAGCATGTTCCTTCAGCTTATAGCTTATTTGTCATGATATGGGCACCCCCTTGGTTGTTCCCAGAAGTTACACATGTTCCCGGGTTTTCCCTAGCCCCCAAATCAATTTCTAAGACTTGAGGTACCATCTGCAGCCAGGAGGAGGGATAAGGATGAAAATCCAGAAATGAGATTGACTGTGTGACTCGTCATCCTGAATGTAAGCTGGCCTGGGTTAGCTTCCTGGACTACGCAGTTGCCTTTTCAGACCTCTTCTGCCTCTCTGCCTCCCCCCATTCATTCTTACTACCAATAGGAATTGGCCCTGGAAGAAGAGTGGTGACAATCTAAGGCTCAAGTTTCTTCTATTCCTGGAAGGCCCTGGCCAGTATCAGATAGCAGTGGGAGGATATGGTGAGACCAGGCAGGCAGAGAGGCTCCAGCCACACACCCACTAAGGGCGGGGATTCAACCAAGGCTGGTATAGTCCTGGAATGTGGGGAGAAGATGAAGAGGTGCTGGGATAGAGGGACACCTAAATGACACGCCAGTGTTATGAGGAAATAGAGGCTTCCAGTGGCACACAGAGCAGTGAGTGGGTGAAGGGGTGCCTGCACAGAAGTGAGCCAGAGCAGGTTTCTGGATCACTAGAGCTTCTGGGGCCACACTGGTAACTACGTCCTACTTTCTAATCAGAAAATCAGCCAAAGCATTTATGATTCAGGGACTAAGATAGAAATCATGAAAAAAGTGAGAGAAGAGAGCTTTGCCTTCAAGGATTTCTAGTCTCATGGAGAATAGGAGTTGGCAGGATGAATGAAATTGATGGTGTAAAAAAACAAAACTGAATCTCCTTAAACTCTTTAGCTTAGGCATCGTTCAGAGCAAAAAGTTGCTGGAAACACAGGAAAGAGGATATCTCAGGACGCAGTTGGAGATACTGCCTCCAAGACTGCAGAAGGACTGCAGACAACTCTTCCCATGAGCCAGGTTGGATGGTTTCCATGGTGGCACCTCTTTTTCACAGTAAATAAAATTTGCAATAAATAAAAGATCTATCTGTCTGTCTGTCTGTCTGTCTATCTATCTATCTATCTATCTATCTATCTATCTATCTATCTATCTATCTACCTATTCCCCCCCAATACTGGGGATTGAACCTACGACTTTTCATTGAACTATATGCCCAAGCTCATCTCCTATCTTTTGAGACCGGGTCTTGCTCAGTCACTAAGATGTACAAGCTAAGGTGAAACACGTGATCTTCCTAACCTGGACTCTCAGAGTGCTAGGGTGACTAGTGTGTACCACCATGCCTGCCTAACACTTTTTAAAAATTTCTTCAACCATTTCCAACTCTGTGCAATGAACAGTAGATAATACCCTGGCACTGCAGGCTTTGAACAAGAAAGAAAGATACTGCTTCACATCCGACTCATAATTGGAACAAAAATACCCATGAGAAAAATAGTACTTCTGGAGTCTTTCCACCTCTCTGTTCACAGAATTCTACATAATTATGCAATATTAGCCTGCTGCTGTTGGGTCCCCGTTCATTAGGTTGCGTTTTATGCCTTCAGGTGCTATTAGTTTATGGAATTTAGAACTCTGCACTGTTTGCTGTGAAGACACTGTAAATCAATTAACATGTTTAGCACCCCCTACCATGAAAAGCAGTGGTAGAAATTTATTTTCAGTCTACTTACTAGAAGAAACTATTTTTTTTCCTTTAAAAAGATAAAAAAAAATCTATGTCTATTCCAACAGTCTCTTTCTACTTTGGCTGTCTGGAAATGTACTTGTGAATCTGAGTCTAGTAAGCCTCCTGCTTGCTGTATTGATGCTTCAGCCCTCTGAGTCCTAATTTTTTTTTGTATCTTCTCATATTGATGTGTAGATTTTTTTGGGAAAGGTATCTCAAAGGCATACAGGATGAGTTGAGAGAGAAAAAAATTAAAGAATAGAGTTAAAGTAGAGAAGAGGGGAAGAAGTGTAGAGAAAGGAACAGATGAAAATAAAAGATAACAAGGAAGCTGGGTGGAGCTCATTGACTTGATACAAAGGATGAGGTGAGATTAGGGCAGGAGTCTAGATGGTAGACAAACCAAAGGGCTCCATAAAGTGTTTGGGTGGGGAAATAGAAACAATTTGCTTTAGAAAACTAGCCTGGTTGAGTTGTATGAAAATATGCATCTGATTGGGAAAAAGCTTACAGTGTAAAGCTTGGGGAGATAAAAGAATAAGCAGCTCTGGAAAGCACATTGAGGGAAAGACCTATAAAGCTGGATATGGGGCAGAAAGGAATGAGCTACCAGCTACAAGGTGTATAGGGCTCTGCTGTAGGAGGAAGAATTCAAGGAAAGGTCTGCAGCAATGACAAGAGAGCAGGATGTATTCCTGGCTGTTAGGCCTGAGACCGTAGAGCTTCCTTTTGTGTTACCTTTCACTGTGCAAAATGGAAGTGGCCACTTGTTCACCCTACTGGACTCTTACAAAACTAACTGGCTTCCAAGCAGGAAGGCCTCTTGAGATGTCAATAAAATTAAGTATTAACCCATGAACCACCAGCACAAGTCAAAGATCTCTTAGAAACTTCTTAGGTAATCCAGACAGCTATCATTTAGCAGCCTGTTTAAGCCCTAGAAGAGTTCACAAATGGTGGTGTGCTTTTCTTCCTTGGCCTCAAAGGACCATTTATTTCTCTTTCTGCATCAGTAATGATGAATCACTTCCCCCCCTGTTTTTTATTGTGATGCATTTTCAGCATAAAGCATGAGTGAAAGAGTCTCATCATGAACATGTGTACCGTTCTGCCTTAGCTCCACCAATCACCCCTGCTTACTTTTGCTTTAGTACAAATGTGTCCATCTGTCCATATATCATTTACGTTTGTGCCAGTGCATTTCTGAGTGGTGTGCAATACACATTATTATTCTTCAGGGTAAGGAACACTGCTGGCTTTAAATGTCTGCTCACTTCTTGGCAGCTCCCCCCCCAACCCCAGGTGAACTGTGGTGATGAAGAGAAGCCTGGGTCCCTCTGAGGGTGCTGGGTGTCCTCCAGCCACCCTGAGAATTTTGACAGGGACTCTTTAATCACTGAACAGCTTTGACTTTAAGTTCCCGGAAAATGGAAAAAAATGTTTACAAATTAAATTCTCTTCCTAAACTTCATCATTTAAGACTGGAAAAAGTGTTCCTGAAATGTAGGTAAAAGATTTTTTAAGTCACATAGAAGTTCTATATTCTAAGTATACATTTCCTAATTTCCCAATATTGGGTTTACTTGAAGCAAAACTATACCCCTAGCAATGTAAAAGACAGAAAGCATACAGATAATCTCTGTTTTGGATATGGAGTATTCTCTGATATGCATCTAAGATCCTCATCATTATCCTGTGGGCAGTTAGAGGCAGAAGAGCAGGACGTGGGGAGAGGGGAGTTTGTGATGAAAGAAATTTAGCTGACAAATGGATGGTAACAGTGGAACCAGGGATTATAATGGCCAATTTTCAAAAACAGATAAAACTGCCTGTATGTACTACATGTAGTTTTCAAGCTTAAAATAAAGCTAAATAGAGGAGCAAGTATCTGGACAATGTAATAAGAAGCCAGGAATAATGATGTTCCATTAAGGTTTCCTTTTGCTTCCATTTCCAGTTCTCTTTATAAATGATTTTTTTTTTTTTTTTTTTTTTTTTTGTCATCTGAGTCCATCTCCTTTGTCTCTGAGGAGCATTTGTGAAGACTTCCATTCTTTTTAAAGAAAGCCTTACCTAATATAACATAAGCTCAGATAGCCTCCTTAATGTACTTGAAAACCAAAAAACCTTGTTAGTGAATTAAACCTTCATTTAAAGGTCTCTATCTTTTAGTGTCAAAAGCAAACTAGAAACATTTGTTGGGGCCTTGTGGGGAAGGACAGAGTCTAGGCAGAGTCAGTATCAAGGATTAAGTATTGCCCACATATACAAAAGGTAGAAGACCGAGGCACATGAAAAGTGGGCAGAAGAAGTTGGCCCTTTGTTAGAAAGCCTCTTGGTGACTGCACTGAGAGGTTAGAATCTGGCTCCTTAGTTTAGTTTGGTCGACTCCACTCCACCACTCCAATCAACTCCATTTAACCCAAGAGATATTTCAGCCAAAAAATGGAATGGAGGAAAGAAACAAAGTTTTTTTTTGTTTTGTTTTGTTTTTCCTTTTTGAGACAGGGTCTCACTATGCAACTCAGACTAGCTCTGGGCTCACTTTGTAGCCCAAGCTGGTTTTAAACTCGCAAAAATTCTCCTGCCTCAGACTCCCCAGTGCTGGGATTAGAGGCATGTGCCATCATGCCCAGTAGTATTTTAAGCATTATTATTTAATTTAATTTTTTTTTATTGAATTCAGGGTCTTTGCCCTGAGCTTCATTTCCTACTCCTTCCTATGTTCTATTTTGAAACAGAATCTTGCTAAGTCATTAAATTTCTCATGCTGGACATGAACTTGTGATTTGCTTTCCCAAGCTTCTGAGTTCTGGGATTATAGCCACCATACCTGCCTCTTGTGATGTGTAGGCTTCCTGAATTTCCTTCACTCGAAAAACATCAAGGGATCCTGAGCCCCAAGAACCTTAGGAAAAATATGATGAACCCTTATAAGTAGGGAGGAGAACTATCAGTTCACAGGTTGTCCTGGTGACTGAGGCTTGCCTCTTTCTCCAATCAGGCCAAATGTTATCTCTGTCACCCAAATCCCTCAGATCTAGTCTGAGTTGCATAGTGAGACCTTATCACAAAAAGGTAAAAAAAAACCCCTTTGCTTCTTTCCTCCATTCCATTTCTTGGCTGAACTATCTCTTGGGTTAAATGGAGTTGATTAGAGTGGAGTTGAGTTGACCAAACAGGAACACTGTTCATAACACCTACTTATCTGCTAGCATGAGGTGAGTAGAGACAAGCCCAAGTCAGTATCATCCTATCATACTCTTCCAAGTTGCTACTCATACAACCAGGTAAGAATGTTCCATGAGTTGGTAAATCTTAGTATTTATCTACAAGGCTATTTTGCATCCAGAGAATTTAAAGTGTACTTATTATATTAATATTGAAATCAATTATTTCATGCTCATAGCTGTGTCCAAGATATTCAGATAAAAGTTGGCATTATGCAAAGGCTAGGAGGAGAAGAAATGGATAATGGAAGGAGAAAAAAAGCAGACCAGAAAAACACTGTCCTTGTTCCCAGAACATTTCAAAGGGGACATTTAGAGTAAAGTCTATCCACATGATGACTGTGTTGACAAGACAGGAGAATCACTCTCCTGTGCCTTTGTTTACACGTGCTATTGTTTCAGCTCATGATGCTTTGTTTACTTTGGAAGGAAATATTTTACCCCTCTGAGATAATTAATTTTTGTCAGCTTCACTGTTTATAAGGGAAACTGAGAAACTGTTAATTGAAATACAGAATGAGTCACTGTTTTCAGTATTTTTTGGCAGCATTCTAATTTGTGTCAATCCTAGCCTAATTATTAGGATTTTTTGGAAGCAGAAAGCATATTTGATTTTTCTGTTACTGGCTTTTTATCTTCCTTAGGGGGAGGTGGGGCGGGGCGATATGTGCTATCTGACCAAGGTCATGCGATGGAACTGAATGTGAAATGAAAGCCCCTGTATCGGTGACACTGGGCTCTCTGTCCCCTGCAGTGCAGTGTGGGGGAAAGCTCTCAGAATGCAGGCTTGCTCCCTTACTCAGGCTCACCCCCAGCCCCAACCCGAAAATGAGATTCTCCTCAAGACCTTCTAGCTGGTTTGAGCCACTGTCTATGGCCCATCACTAATGACATCATGCAAATAAACTTCCCAGAAGCCATCAGGGGGAATTCATCTGGAAATGTAATCGAATGTCACTTGCAAAGGGAAAGCTCCTACAAAAGGCGACCAGCCATGCATCCTCAAGTAGTTTGCTGCAAAAGTATTAATCACTGTGAACTTGTTTACTCCTAATGCAAGCCCACTACATTATTCCATAGGAATTCTGTTCCCAATGTTTGTCCATGCACAGAACTAGTAGCCACTGATTGTGGGTGAGGTTAATAAAATCTGTCTGATAACTAGCCAGCATAATGAGCCTATTAATGGCTCTTAAGAGAAGTTAGATCCTCCTGCCTCCAGCTGAAGGAAGGCAGGCAGACGGCATTGCAGGAATGATAGCTCCATCTCTTGTCTCTAGAGGTGGCCTCTGGGTCAACGTGATGTCTGCATTGAACAAATCAGTCATCAGTATTTCTTTTTGTAATTTGTATTTATTGGTTTATTTTTTATTTTATTTATTATTTTTTATTTTAGAGAAAGGTCTAAGGGTGTTCAGGGTCTCACTACGAGATTGGACTCGTACTGATCTGCTTCTTTAGCCTCCCACGAGCTGGGATTACAAGTGTGCACCACCATGCCCAGTCTCAATATGTCCTGGAGGTGGAGCTGGCATGGAAGGCCCAGGGATTGAACCCTTGGCCCCTGCACCTGCTTGCAGGGGCTTTAATCCGCTGAGCTATTCAGCTGGCCTTTCTTTTTTTTTTTTAATTATTTTTAAAAAATATTTATTTATTTATTTGGTACAGGGTCTCACTATGCAGCTCAGATTCATAGTGATCCTCCTGTCTCAGCCTCTCCAGTGCTGGGATTACAGGTGTGCACCACCACACCTGGTTTTGGTGGCTGGCTCAGTGTGGGGCTGGCATAGCAAGCACAGTCACCGGGAATTGCACAGTCACCAGTGTTGTCAGGGTCCTGGGGTCACCATACCTATGAGACTTGGCACCACCTGTGGGAAGGGAAAGGGAGCCCCATGATAGCCCAAGAGGGCCCTGCTCCCACCAATTGAGATACTCATGCTGCATCCTTACCAACCCATAGGCCAGGGGACATGGAAGGCAGGGACACCTATGACCTGGAGCTGAAAGTATCCCAGGTCCTTGCACTCAGCCGCCCTAGGCCTACCACTGACATGAAGGGTGACAGTCACCCTGGAAATAGGAACAGCCGCAATCTTGACTCTCTGCAAGCCCCTTACATGCTCTTCCCTTGGCTCTCAGTAGCAGCTTGACTCTCATTGCCCCTGTCAGGTAACAGCCAGTCTGAAGTCCAGGGACATCCTGAGTCTCATCCACTACCAGGAAGTCTGCATCCTTTAACTTCACACTCTCTTGTTGGAGGAGACTCAGAAACTGCAGGCTGACACTAGACCAAACAGCAGTGCAGGCCATGAGGGTGGGCCTGGAAGTTCTTCCATCTGTCTATCCAGTCAGCCAGGCTGTTAAGGACCAGTGCCAGACAAGACATAGAAAACTGAAGGTTTGTTGTCAGTGCTGTCCGTGGACTGTGTTCCTAAATATGAGGTCCTGAAGATCCGTGGGAGATGTCTTGCTGAGGCCTTGCCTGGATACCCCAGAAGGCCCTGCCCATGCAGTGGCATCCCAATCCTCAGCCTTAATATTTGGTCTTTCTTAGCCCCCCACTCCATCAAAACTTGTCATATTTCTTGTCATTTGAGAGTTGTCTTGACCCCCTGGTTGAGCCCTCGCTAGCTTAGCTGAGGTTGGAACAAGCCCCTGACCCCTGGGGATATGTTGCTATAAGCAAAGCCCATGATGGACAGTGAGGGATGCTGGGGGCTACAACAGAAGCCCTTTTGCCTCAGGATGGCTTAGGAGCACAGTGACACTTGCAAACCCCAGGGACTGCTGAATCTGAGGACTGGCAGTCAACCAGGAACTCAGGTTCAGGACTGGGATGGGCCTTGAAAGCAGAGGCTCTGGGTGCAAGAGGCTGCAAACCTCTGTGAGATTGGGCCAATGCAGGAGGAAAGACGGCTGTGATGGTGAAAAATAGGACAGAGTAAGTCATGCCAGGAAGGACAGGGATGTGAGGGCTTCATGAATGCTCTCAGTAAGTAGAAGAATGCGGCTTATCGACCCCGTGACCTGCCCAGGTAACCGAGAAGTACATGAGCCCCAGCAGCCAGGAATCCACAGAACCTTAGTTCCTAAAGGTGGATTTCCTTGCTTGAGTCAAGTTAAAAATCTTGTCTTAACAGTTTGGACAATGTGAGAAAGCAGATGGTTGTGAGGAGGGGGTGGTGCTGGGGAGAAGGGAAGCATGGGGGGAAATATGGGGAGACTTAGGCAAACCCTGCACACCTACCACCTTCAGCACAGCCCAGTGCAGTCCTTCAGCACTGCACGTCATGGGGAGTGTGGAGACAGTGGGGTGTGTTCTCTGCACCCCACCCCAGTTTATGAACATATGCTGTAAGTGCTAGACTGTATGGCATGGGACATAATGGCAGGAGAACTGAGAGAGAAATTAGCAAGAGGAAAACTCAGACACAGCTCCGTGGAAGACTGCACTGGCTGCAAGGAATGTGGAGGATGCCAAAGGAGGGAGAGAACGCAGGGTCTGCACAGACGTGGACAAGAGGGTGGGAGTGGCAGCAGCACATGGTACATGGAAGGAGACCCTGCCATGTTCCGGTGGAGAAGGAGGAGTGTGTGTGTGTGTGTGTGTGTGTGTATGCACTTGTGTATGTGTATGTATTTGTGTCAGGAGGGAGAGAGAGACAGATGGACAGAATAGACCATGCATGCATGGAGGAGTGTGTATGTGTTTTCATTTATGTATTTGGTACAGGGTTTCACTATATACCTGGGACTCGTCACGAGTCCTCGTGTTTTCAGCCTCTCCAGTGCTGGGATTACAGGCATATGTTACAATGCCCGGACCTAGTCACCAGCTCGGAGCACCGAGTGGGGGTGTAACCACTGCAGTTTGTGGTGCTGGGGATGAACCCCAGTCCCTGTGCTTGCCTAAGCACGTGCTTAGTCTACTTGCTGGCCAGAAATGTGATTTTTGAGAGTATGCATGCTTGTGTGTGTGTGTGTGTCTGTTGGGGAATGTGTGTGAGTGAATGTTTCTGTGCATATGTGTATATGTGTAGACAGGGACACAGTGTACAGTAAGCAGGCCCAGTGAGAGCAACAGAGCACTTTATAGTGCTGGCAGCCAGACAGGAGTTTAGCCAAGAGTGGCAAGTGGTGGTTGCATAGGCGTCCAAGGAGTGTGGAGCAAAACAAGTCTGACGGTGCTTGATCTGTCTGTGTAAGTAGACAGATGCAAATAAGAGAGAGAGTTATAGGTACAGTTGACACTCTGCACCCTTACAATTTTTCATCTTTCCTCCTACAGCACTCTTTCATCTTCGTATTCTCGCTGATTGAAATCTTCCTCAGACCTCATCATTATCCATCGAAGAAGACAGGGTTTACCCTGTTGGCTGTGGCGACCCTCGGTTACATCAGCAGGTAGGAATTCCATAGAGGTCGTCCACTTCAGCTTGCCACTCATGGCCCTGAAGCATATTCCATAAAAGCACACCACCCTGTCAGAGTCCATTTATGATGATTTAATGGGGATTTGACCACCTTTAAATTTCCAGGTAAGGGTTCCTATTGGTTTGATTTTTTTTTTCATACTGGAGATTAAAATCAAAGCCTTTGCACTGAGCTATATCCTAACCCTTTTTATTTTTTATTGAGATGTAGTCTCACTAACTCACTAAGCTTCCCAGGCTGGACTTGAACTTGTGATCCTCTTTTCTCATCCTTCTATAGTGCTAAAATTACAGCCATGCACCACCCCTATCCCCCAGCTTATCCCTTGACTTAGAAACCTATGGAGGCTCCCATACAAAGCAAAACACAGGCTTAGGAGATGGCTCAGTGGCCTAATTGCCTGCGTGGCAAGCTCTAGGACCTGAGTTCAATCCCTGGTACCGCATGCCATGCATCCCGTGTGTAATCCCAGTACTGGGGTGGCTGAAACAGGCTGATCATTATGAATGTAGTGAGATCCTGTACAAAATATATAGCCAGTGAAATAGCTCAGTGGACTAAGCACCTGCTTAGGCAAGGGCAGGGATCGGCCATGCCAGCCCCGCCCCCACACACGCTGAGCCAGCCACCAAGACTGGTGTTACCTGCCAATAATCGCAGTGCTGGGGAGGCTGAGAACAGGATGCTCACTACAAACCTGAGCTATGTAGTGAGACCCTTTACCAAATACCTGAAAATAAAACAAACAAAAAAATACTCTCTCACACACACAGGCCTTGCACACAAGTCAAAACTTCCTTTTTCCTTCTCATAAAGGAAAATCTTACAAAGCCATACCTATTGGTTTTCCAAGAAAAATTTATCTTTGGTTTCATTCACAATCCAAATATTGGAATGGCTGAATGATCAGAGATATCTAACACATACCCTATTGAAAAGGCATGTGACAGGTGGAGGTGCTAGCTTGGGTCATTCCTGTTGCCGTATCTGTATGACCTGCTTTCATCCACACTGGCATTAGCACACAGAGTATTGTTTGTACCCTCACCAAAAGGCCTACAGGTGAGCCTTACTGGGGCATGGGAGACACCCAAGTGTCTGGCCTGGATTTCATTGTTCGACCACCTGTAGTCGTCATTCGCAGAAATTTTGCCTTATGGTCTGGGGTTGAAGAAGGTGCCTGAACTCCTACCAACTCCCGACCGGGAAGACTCCCCGTGTGCTCCGTAGCCTTCTCCTCTAGCACTGTACCTTTGCTCTGAAAGGGCTGTGCTGAGGCCTCCCAGTCAGAAGCCAGTCTGTGTTTCTCCTCTAGTCCCACACAAGCTGTCCATGAAAGACAATTTCAACAATCCCCCCAGGCCCTGTATTGGGAGTTAATTTAGTGTAGTGCTCTGTCAAGGATGGGGGCGGGGGGGGAGAGAGAGAGAGAGAGAGAGAGAGAGAGAGAGAGAGAGAGAACAAGAACATGGTTTCAGCCCATTGCTTGTAAATGTGTGAGGAAGCAGAAATGTCAAGGGGAAGGGTGTGGTGAGGGACAGCCACCCAACTCAGGGCAGCCAGGAAGCAGAGAGAGGAAAAGCCAGAGAGGAGGGGAGCAGACAGAGCCACAACCCTTGGTCCCCTTCCTGCAGCCAGGCCCCACTCCTTTTTCCCATCACCCCTTAGTAGTGCTATCAAATGATGATAAGATTGGCATCCACAGGACCAATCCTCTCTAAACCACCCCCGGTTGGCAACCAGGCCCCCTACCCAGTTCTGGGCCATTTCACCAGTCCTATACCTGAATGAAGACATCTGACCCAAGTGACACTTGCTGGCTCCTACCTGGCCCTGCCTGCCTTTGTCCTCCTCCACTCCTCCTTTCTGTCTGGACCCTTCTTTCCTGAGTACCCAAAGTCTTAGTCAGACAGCACTGTATGCTGTTCTCCAGGCCCTGGGGCTTTGCATTTAAAAGTGAGATAGTTTTGGAGAACTCTCGGGCATCTACTGGTACAGAAGGTTGTATCTGGAGCCCTGTGCAAGGAGGATTCTGAAGCTTGAGGGAGAATGGTTGTATGATTATTCATTATGTTACTTTAAAGAAAATTTTTAAAAAATTCAAAATAATATATTAGGATGTTAACAATGGTTAATGCATTGTGTAATGTTATCTTTAAATTAGGTACTCAGAGTACAAGATATGGACAGTTAGCTGTTTGAACAATATTAGCACAAACCTTTCTTTTTCAGTGAACTAAGAGAAGCTAGTAAAATAACTGTCTTAACTATTGTGTGTGTGTGTGTGTATTTTTTTCCTTTTCTTCTTTCCCCCACTCCCCTCTCCCAGTTTCTCTTTTCTTTTGCATTTCCCCCATTTTACAATGCCCACTGTACAAGTTGTGTGATCATCAATCAGTGTCTTACAGTAGCACAGACTGGTGAGTGGCGGGACATTTGCCTTGCGCTCACCCTCTATGACTCTATCTCTGTTGTGCTTGGAGGTTGGCTTGGGGGATGGGCATGTGCACAGTGAGAGGTTTCCCTCTGTTTTACATGTTGAAAATAAGCAAAGTGAAGGTTGGCTTACTAAACATGAATTTGTGTGTCACAATTTTATAGATTTTTGACCTTTTGCAAAGTATAATTTTAGTACCTTTGACATATTAACCTTTTCTACCTAGAGTTTGAATTTACATATGTGACCTTTGTTCTTTTCTACTTTGGGGACTAAGGAACACCAAAGACCACTGCTATTATTTGGGAAGATTGGGAGGCCCACAAAGTTAAGAGGGGGTCGCCACACTTTTAGCTTGTCAGCATCTGGGTAGGTGTTGCACAGATGCAGAGCACAGGGAGATTGGAGAGCTGACACCCTAGGAGGGCGGTGGGTGCGAGGGCCTCCTATGCTCTTCAACTGTCCCTGAAAGCCAGGCACTGTGCTAAAATACTCAAGATGCAGTGGGGACCCCAAAGGCCATGGCGCTTGAGGACTGTCTAGGGAGAAGGGTATGAACAGACAAGGCAAAGCAGAGTGGTGAAACATGGACAGAGGCAAATCTGGGGGTGTGCGCACACTGGCACATTCAAGGCTGTCTCTTCAGGGAAAGACAGGAGGAGCTGAGGGCCTGCTGGACACAAGGATAGGAAAAAGCGAGGTTATGAATCCACATCAATGAACTTGGGCTTTTCAACTGAGTGTTGTTCTGAGGAAAAGTCTAAACCAGAGAGTTAAATGATGTGGCTTATGTAAGAAAGGTGATGAATGAGATGCTTTTAGCCAAAGGGCAGAAGTCAGAGAAGAGAGGAGTGAGATGGGTAGATCAACCAGTGGTAGCATTGGTGGAAACTCTGGACAACTGATGTCAGCTGACCTCTAGGTGACAGTTTTAATCCAGTCCCAAGTAAAGTCAGAGAGTGTGACTGACAGGTGGTGTTGCAGAGATTGCCTGGGCTTAGAAAAGTGGACCTTCAGGGGGTTAGGTGATGCCCCAAGGTCATGTGGCAGAAGTCCAGGGGAAGCAGAGGTGGGACTGAAGCCAGCTGAAGCTGAGGTCCTCATCCAGAAAGCCCGGCTCTCTTCCCGTCATGTTCACATGTGTGTGTTACACTCCTTGGATGTAAAATGCCAGCTCAATAAATGCTGGATTGGTGGAAAACCCGACAAGCTTGCCCGCATCTCAGTACCCTACAAATCCTTCATGACATTTTTGCTGAGCCCTGTGCTTGGCTGTGTCCTTAAAGTCACCGTGAAGAAGCCAGTGGAGGGAAGTGCCAGAGTCCTTTACCAGCAGGATGTGACAGGCTGGGCCCAAATGCTGGGAAGTTGCAATGATTTGAGATTTAGCCTTTGAATTACTTATGAATGAGAAATAGTAAATCAAGATTTGATCCAGTAAGGCCTACATCATTTCTTTTACTAGAAAAAAAGTAAAACATACTTGTAAGAGAGAATTTTTATGTTGCTCTGTCTCTGTCCATTCCTTGGCTGCCTGCCATCTCCGGCCTTCCACAATATGCTGGGGCCCGTGGGCCTCACACCACAGATGGCTGTGAGCAAGCTCCACAGACTGTGGTTATCCATGGCGATAGGATGGGTCAGGTCATGGAGGCACCAGCTTGGAGGGTCCAGTGGGGAAATGGATGAGGTAAGGAACCTAGACCTGGGCCTGAGGGACTGGAGAAGAAAACGTAGGTGAGAAACTCGGCAGGATCTCTGAGCTGGGGAAGCTGCCCACACTATGCTACAAGGACCTAAAAATAGCTGCTGAGATGTGGGAATGGCCTTCCCTGTGCTGTTGCCTGGCTGTTATTTTTCAGGTTGCAAAATTGGAGGGCTGGCCCTTAAGTGGGAAAATAAAACTTAGCAAAGTAGTAATGATTGCAAATCTTCCATTTCCTTTGGAAAGCATTAGTAACCTATAAATATGGTTGCTCACTCCTCCCTGCTCTCTCAGCCCAAGACACCTCACCTCTCTCTCTTCAAGGCAGTGGTGGGGAACAGGAAAATAGCAGTGTTCCTTCTCCTCATTTTTATTCCTTCTTTTATTGAACAAATATTTCCCCTAACACACGGCTGGGCCTGCTGGGAAAAGCAAAGTTACATAAGGCCAAGCCCCAGCCTGCGGGGGTTTATATTTAATAAGTGGAAATGAGCCATGCATCATATTATAACAACATAAGCTGAGAAGTGATGAAATGTCATAAAAATATACAAGGAACCACAGGAACACGAAGCGGAGAAAGCATCTGTCTGGCTGAGGAGTGTGGGAAGGCACCACAGAAGGCAGGTGTTGGGCCTAGGCCCTGAGGGAGCAGGAAGGCTGGAGCAGCACAAGTGGGAGAAGCTGAGCCATGGACCACTGTCCCAGTGTCCAGAAGGTGTTGGACACAAGAGAACAACAGCTCGCAATTCTTTTCATCCCTCTGTATTAGTGAAGGAAGCTCATGAGTAAGAGCCCCTGGATTACCACTCATGGAGGATGAAGAGGGCAGAGTGGAGGAGGGGAGGGGCATACACGCTTCTCAACTCCGGATGGGGTCAGAACCCCGTACACCCTGCAAAACTGAAGCTACTTTATGTCATTAATCTGCCTTGCCTACACCATGACTTCACAGGGTAGCACATGGTGGGACATTGTCTGCTTCCCCTCTTGATTGGGTGGCTGACTTGGAGCTAGAATCCCTGTCACTGCTCAGCAGTAAGAGATGGCTGCATCTGTGGTGAGATTCAAACTCCGAGCTGCTGGACTCCTATCACTTTCCTGTCACTAAGTCAAAACTTCGTAAGTCTTTGGGTCAAACCGCAGAACATGGGGGATAAACTGCCCGGGCTGGTGATGGGAGGCCTTGCTGTGGCCGGGCTTTGTTTCTCTAGGCCAGAAAGTCAAAGTGAGAAATAATAATAATATTGTGAGAAAAAAAATAAATATTGTAAAAGAACTATGTTTCAGAAACTCCACGTTGGCAGTAGTGTTTAAGATGGACTGGAGCTGAACCGGCAAGTTAATCCTAAGACATGGAAAGAGAAAGATCCAAAAGCTTCAAAATGTTCCACTTTCTTGGCCTTCATGGTGACAGTTCAGCTTTCTTCCATTATTGTTTTTGTAGCATTTATTTCAAAAAAATGTACTTCCATGATCCAGAGGTTGTAAAACCTCTAATGTTTTAGTGGTTAGGAAACATTTAAAATGGAAACTAAAAGTTAGGATTTATGGAACATGGAGAGAAGGTCCAATATCTATTTGCCCTTTTTATGTTTAGGATTAAAATGCTAAAATTTTGTGACTGTAGGGAAAAAAGGAAACAACGTAACATAAAAAAATATGAAAATGAAATTTGGCCAGGGTGCTAATTTAATCACAACATCTTTTCCTTCACCAAGGTGCTTTTTTAGTGGCAGTTGTACCCCATGTCTGAGTGCCTGGGGCCCTTCCACCTGGCTAAGGGTGCTCCTGTGTTCCAAGGACTCTATACCTGAAGAGTTCCAGTAACCTATGGAGTGTACATATGTCAGTGTTACACACAAATCCAGGGAATTTTTTCCCCACACAAATGGCAAAAACGTTTATTCCCAGCCCCCTGAGTACAACATGGGTAATGGGTATAAATGTGTATATGTAAATGAGCAAAAATTTAAAATATTGTTATTCTTGAGGGACCCAGGAAGCTTTGCTGGGAAAGCTCACCTGAATGAGTGCAGCATAGAAGAAAAGAATCCTCTACCTCATAGGGACAGCTGTGTGGAAGTGAATACAAATGCCCTCCCCCATAGCTGGAGAACAGCTGCTTATCTGTGGGACACTTGGGACAGGCCTGCAATCCACCCGCACCCACTGGCAGGCACATCTGTGGAAATGGTAGGTTTCTGGTCTACCCAGAGCAGGATGATGGTGCCCTGAAGGCCAGGGGCCACAGCCAATAGCATTTTCCACATTGAAATTTGGAATCAGCTGAGTTCTAGACCAGCCACCTTGCCACAAATACCAGCAGTGATTTCTTCCTTCTCTCATTAATGCATTTTGGTACATGTGCTCCCAGAGCCACTGTTAGCTTTTCCTGAAATAGAGGACCTTCATAGAGGACCTTTGTAGAGGACCTTCAGAGACAACCACAGTTGTATGGCATGTACTCTCTCAGTGGAATTAGGATTCTAGCCTCATTTTCCACAGAAGGACTGTTTAGCTATCATGTACATGAATAGATGAAAACAAATATAAGTATTACACACAAGTGATTTTTTATGATCAACATTTGTGTTTGACCAAGTTGGGACACAAATAGAAGTTATGAAGGTAAGGGGCTAGAAGACAAAAACGTTATCTAAGCTTTTTGTCATCCTTCTCTAAACCTAGCTCCTGTCTAAAATCACAAGTCCTCCAGCAGAAGTTAGTGGTACAGTCAGAAATGAGAGACTTAGGGTCTGGGGAGATGGCTCAGTGAAATAAGTGCTTCCCTGGAAAGCACAAGGGCATGAGTTCAATCTCCAGTTCTGCCAAAAAAAAAAAAAAAAAAAGAAATGAGAAAGAAGGCCAGAAAGTTAGCTCAGTACAATAAGCACTTGCCTGGCAAGTGTGAGGTCCTGAGTTCAATCCCTGGTACCACAAAAAAAGAAGAAATGAGAGACATATCTAAGATATTTTGTTGAAATAACAGAATATGTTTGTGGGTCAAATGGCATGTGATGGACAAATGTAGAGAAAAATAAATAAGATTATTACTAAGCATAATACACTAATGAACTGGAAAGGTGGTGACTCCATTCATAGGCTAAAGTAAACTACAAAAGAAATAGTTTTGGGTGAAAGTAAAAATGTCAGTTTAAAATACCACATCTAGGACCCGTGCCCCAAGCTAGTGATAATGTTGGTTTAATTAGGTCAGAGTGTGACCTGGGCACTGGAATTTTTAACCTTATAAAGTATTTCTAACCTTCAGTCAAGATTGAGAACTGCCTTCTTATGGAGCTCGCATTGGAAGTTCATCCCAGGTGATCCAAGTAGCAGCTCCTCATGGTGCAATGACATTATTATAGAAGCAGAGTGGAGGAGAAATGGAAGAGCAGAGAATTAAGCAGAAAATTCTGGGGAAAGGCCCTGATCTAAGGGACAGGTTGAGGCATGAGGACAGCAAAAGAAGTAGAAAGTGACTGAGGGCTCAAAAATCAAGATTGGACAAGAAGTCCATGGCTTGTGAAGGAGGAAGAAAGCATCTGCACAGAATTCATGGAGATATCGGGTATTGATTGATTGATTTGTTGACTGGTTTCTGGGAATTGAACCCAGGGCTTTGGACATATTAGGTGGGTACTCTACTGTTCACCAGTGTCCCTACCCCTTGGGCCCCAGTTTCAAATTTCCATGAAAAGGCTTCCATAGCAACAGTTCTCTTTATGGCTGCTACTGTCAGCATCCAGGCAAACTACTTATCTGATTCTCTTGCTTCCCTGTCTCTTTTGTATTGGACAGGTTTTCATTACTATAACAAAATGCCTGAGGCAAGCTACTTTATAAAGAAGAGGTTTATTTAGCTTACAATTTGGCAGACTTGAAGTCCAAACAGTAGCACAGGCTTGGCAAAGGCCCTCTTGAACTGCATCAAGTTCTAGTGCAAGCCTGGTGTGTCTTCATAGTCACTCTGCCTCTCCAAGCCACCAGGATTCAATCATGGGGCTCTACCTACTGCACTCATCTAATTTCATCACTTATCAAAGATCCCACCTCTAAGCCCCATACTCATATTAAATTTCCAGTCACTTGATACCATTTTTTTTCCATTTTTTTAATTGAAATACAAATGTCAATCAGACAGTTTCAAGACACCTTAACAATACAGATTCGATAAATTAATACATTGCAAACTGTTTTCATAATGTTTTGGTATTGTACAAGGTGCATATATGATATTATATTTACAGATATTATTTTAGCAGATATCTCTTATCAGTAAATTAAGAGTGTAGCTGCTTACTTATCTTATTTTTTTATACCTGAATTATATAACTTGATACCATTAACACAACACTTAGGGCATTGCATTTCTGAGGGAGTCTTCTCGGGCTGGGGGCAGGACAAATTTTATCCAAATCCTAGCAACTTCACTAATTTGATTTGATGTATTCTACTGAGCTAAAAAAAAAAAAATGTGTTAACACTTCAAGAACTATATTCCAAAAGCCCACAAGACTCTTTCATATTCTTACCCCTAGCCCCAGACTTTGCTGTTTCCCTCCTGGTAAGACAGAGGGGATACAAACTTCATAAAGGCCATTTTGGGGCTGTGAGATTTAGCATGAGAAACTGCTAAGAGATTTGTTTTTGGTTAAAGTTTGGTATCCACACAGACTGGCTTCCAGAGATCCCCATGGCAGACAGCTGAAGAGCACATAGCTCACCTTCCTGCCACATGAATGGAGGGGCAGCATCTGGCCTTCTCAAAGCCTTCTCAAAAGTAAGGTGACATCAGGAGGAGGGACCCTGGTCCGTTTCCCAATTTTTCAAAGGCTGCAGAGGTCTTGGTGGGCAGGCAGCTGGGAGTTGCCTGCAACAACTTTTGTGAATATTTTTTTAAATGCCTTCTAGCAGGGCCACCCAAACCACTGTTCACATAAAAAAATGGAAGGAGCCATCTGTGGTACCTGGAACAGGAAGTGCATGGTGGTCCCAGCCATGGCATGGAGGGCTGCTAGGCAGGTGAGGAAAGTAAGCCAGTTAACAGCAAGGACAGTGTCCTTGGGGGGCAGGAGGGGCAGGACTGAGGAGCCTCACTGAGGGGGTGAGGGCGTGAGGGAAGCCGTACCAGATCTCCTTAGAGAAATGGACTTCTATGTGCAGCTGGAAGTGTAAGATTCAGCTGGTGCAAAGCAAGAAGTGTGTCCTAGACGACAGGTACCTGGGGGAGAACCATAGGGTGAAGCCCCAGCAATTGCAGACTGCATCCGTTCAAAAGCCTGAAAGAGTCTGCGAGGGGGGTGAGGCGGGGGTGGACTGCGGATGCAGGGCTGAGCTGTGGGGATGAGCGGCGGGCAGCGATGCCTGGGCAGGGAAGTGGACTGAAGGAATGCAGAATGCCCAGCTAGAGGATAAAGACGGAATGACAGAGGTGGTGACAAAGCCTGGGTTGAGAGATGAGCTGCACGCCCCGGGGAACATTTCCCCACCATCTCATGGGGTTGAACTTGGGTTCTGAGTGTGAAGAGCTGCCGGGTGCCTATGGAAGACTCCCAAGTGTGGAGTTCCCTTCCTCCTCCTCCCCTGTTTCTGTCTGCTTGCTTCTCTCCTTCCCTTTCCCTCTCTCCCATTCTCTTACTTCTTCCTCTCCCTCAGTCCCTCCCCTATATGTTCAAGCAAGCGCTGAAGAACTGCTCTGCCCCGCAGCCCTCTCCCACCCGCGCTCTCTGCTAAGTCCCTTCACCGTATGTACATTTCCATTACTGTCTGCACTGTCAGCTAACACTTCTATAACTTTCTTGGCACTTTCTTTGTGAAAATGCACAATTTGGTCACCTACCTCAGGAACTTCCCTCCGAGGGAAGGCTTTATGCTGAAAGAAACAAAAATGAACAAAACTTTCCAGAGATCTAGGGAGATGTCTTATTTGTAGACTATTTCATATAAATGTGTGCGGTAACTGGAAGTCTTAACTTTGATATATATAAACTGGAGGAAATAGTTGCTACAGCCTCTGTGGAGCGTGTTTGGAACTCCTTGCTGTCTGAGCCACTAGCTTTATCTGTTTCACAATATCTATCTTCTTTTATTTTTTGTATTTTAGGGAAGGGTCTACAGGGCGCTCAGGGTCTCACTACTAGATGGGATTCGTAGTGATCTGCCTGTTTACAGCCTCCCAAGAGGTTACAGGCATGCGCCCCCACGCCCACTCTCAATTGCCCTCTCGGCACACCCTGGGGGCAGGGCCGGCATGGCAGGTCCAGGGATCAAACTCCTGGCCCCTGTGCCTGCTTGCAGATGTTTTAATCCACTGAGCTATTTGCCCGGCCCATAATATCTATCTTCTGCCCCATGCAGTTTGTCTGTCCTGTCACAAGCAGTGACATTGTGGATATCCTCTCATGCATCCAGGATGTACATTACAAAGAATTCTAGCACTCTGCTGTGGTCTGTGTCTAGTTGTTCCTCCAAAGCCTCATGCAGTCATAGGGTGGGGATTTCTATAGAGGTTGTGATTAATTCATGATCCACTGGGATTATGGCTGATCCAAGGCTGGGATGATGGGTCCTAGGACTGCTGGGATTATGAGTGTGTGTGCCTTCCCCAGCCTGGGAAGACAGCCTGAATGCAACTTAAGGGAGAGGGACTTGCACTCTGCAGCCACGTGTTGCCTCTTGCTCTTGTTGCTGTCACTCCTCCCTTTTGTTCTCTGCTCCTTGCCACTGCATGAATGGTTGTTGTCTCCCCTGTGTTGCTCTGCCTTGGAGCCAGCCAAGAATGGACCGAAACCTCCAATAACTGTGAGCTAAATAAACCTTTCCTTCCTTCATTTTGGGTGTTGCCCCAGTAACAAGAGAAGAATATCTGAGACACGCACCTATAAGCCCCAGATGCTCTGGAGACTGAGGCAGAAGGTTACAAATTCTACTTTGGGAAACTGAGCAAAGTCCCATGTCGAAATAAAATTGAACAAGGGCAGGGAATGTAGCTCAGCACTAGAAGGCTTTCTTAGCATGCGTGGGGCTCTGGGCTCAATTCTAAGGACCACACACTTTTTAAAAATTGAAGAATTCTAATATTTGTAGTAATAATAATAATAATTATTATTATTACTATTATTATTATTATAATGGGATTTGTTACAGTAACTTCATGATCAGTTTAGAAAATGTATCCGTGCAGGTTTGGGAGAGCAAGTTAATTCCAGCAGAACCAGGACCAACCATTGAATGAACTTGCATGACCCTAAGACTGTGGCTTTCTTCAAACTCTTGTTGTAATAAAATGCACATGTCATAACATTTATCATTTTCACCATTTCAAGTGAGCAGTTCATTGACATTAAGTACATTCAGTGTCATATAACTGTCACCACCATCCATCCCATTTCTTTTTGAAGTTCTGAACCTGTTAACACTAATTCCCATCCTCTGCGTCATCTCCTCTCACCCTTATGTGCTCCTCAGTGGCACTTTTGAAGAGTGGTTGAATTATGGGGTACTGTGAAAAATGTCCTATTAGGAGTTGGGGTCTGATGCCTTGCTGGCCGTGCCCTGGGGTGCGCTGAGTCTGGACATGGTGGTGCGTGGCTGCAATCCTAGACTAGGGAGGCTAAAAACAGGAGGATCACTACGAGTCTGAGCTGTACAGTGAGGCTCTGTACCAAATGCATAAAATTAAAAAAAAATGAGTTGGGGTCTGGTGGGAAGAGGCAGGTCACTGAAAGGACGACCCGGAAGTAAATCTGCCTCCTAGTTCCTTCTCTCTCTTTCTCTACTTCCTGGACA
>PVKA01008967.1:0-70502 GCA_004027165.1 Ctenomys sociabilis
CTTTCTTTCTTTCTTTCTTTCTTTCTTTCTTTCTTTCTTTCTTTCTTTCTTTCTTTCTTTCTTTCTTTCTTTCTTTCTTTCTTTCTTTCTATGGAACCAGGGATTGAACTCAGGCCCTTGCCAGGGGAAGCACTTATTCTACTGAGCCATCTCCCCAGCCCCAGAACCTTTATTTCTAATAAGATATAAAGCATAGAAGAAATGGACAGGTTCTTAAATCCATATTAAATGCCAAAGCCAAATCAAGAAGATATAAAAATTCTAAATAACTCAATATCTGTCAATAAAGTAAAAACTTACCAAAAATAATGCCTGGTACTGATGGAGTCACTGTTGAATTCTATAAGAAATTTAGAGAATATACAAAGCCACTAATGCTGAAACTTTTTAAAGAAATTGAAAGGATATCAATACTGCAAAATTATTCCTGGAAGCAAATATTACCCTACACAAAACCAGAGAAAAATCCGACCACAATAGAGAACTTTAGGCCAATCTCCCTAGTGAAAATAGATGCAAAAATCCTCAGTAAGATCCTGGAAAGCAATGCAGTAAATCATCAAGAAAATTATACGGTATGACCAAGCAGGATTCATCTTAGGAAGGCAGGGACAGTTCAACATATGCAAATTAATAAATGTAATATGCCATATCAACACAGCCAAAAACAAATATCAGTCATCTCAACAGATGTCAAAAAAGAATTTGACAAAGTCCAATGTCTACTCATGATAAAAACTCTACAGAACACCAAAATTATAAGAACAGGTCTTTATTTCAATCCAATAAAAGTCATCTATGACAACCTGACAGGCAACATCATATTAAATGGATGAAACTGAAAGCTTTCACTCTAAAATCAGAAACAATGCAAAGATGCCTACTAACACCACTTCTGTTAAATATAGTTCTGAAAACATTCACCTCAACAAAAACACGAAGAAATATAGATAGGAAACAAAGAAATTAAATTATCATTATTTGTGGATGGCATGATACTCTGCATAAAAGACATCCAAAATTCCACTAAACAATTTCTAGATTTAATAACAAAATTCAGCAGCATAGTAGACTATTAAGTCAACAATGAAAAACTCAATAGCGTTGTTATACACAAATAACAAACTCACTAAGAGAGAAATTGGGGAAATAACACCTTTGATAGCAATATAAAATGAAATAATAGGAATCAATCTAACACAGGAAGTAAAAGATGTGTATTGAAAAACTCAGTACTCTAAAAATGTATAACAAATCAAGAAATGAAAAGATATCCCTTACTCATGGGTAGGAAGAACATAGTGAAAATGACCATACTCCCATAATTGTTACAGAGATTTAATACAATCCCAATCAAAATATGATTAGCATACCTCACACATCTACAGAAAATACTCCTAAAATTCATTTGGAACTTGAAGAGACCTAGGATAGAAAAAATAATTCTAATCAACAAAGGAAAGGCAAAGCACATTGCAATCCCTGACTTGAAATTACACTACAGTGCTGTGAAAAAAATCCAGTGTGGTACTAGCAAAAAGTAATTAAATAAATAACATACTTATGAATCAGTGGAATATCTTAGATGATTCAGACACAACCCCAAACACAAAGCCACCTTATCGTTAATAAAGGAGCTGAACACATTCACTGGAAGAGAGATAGCCTCTTTAACAAATGGTGCTCACAGAACTGGCTCTCCACGTATCAAAGACCAAAACCAGACCTATGTCTTTCACTACTAAACTAAAACTGAAATGGATCAAAGGCCTAAATATTAAAACAGAAATGCTAAATCTAGTGGAGTAACTCTTAAAAACATAGGTGTAGGCAAAGATTTCATCAACAAAACTCCAATCACATAGAACATGCAAAGAATCAAAAACTGAAATTCTATCCTATCAAAAGGATTTTGCACAGCAAAAGCGAATCGCCAGTAGAATGAAGACAACCCATTGAGTGAGAAAAAGTTTTAGCAGTTCACACTCAGACAAAGGACTAACACCTAAAACATATAATAAGTTGAAAAGATAAAGGCCCAGTCCAAATATGGGCATCTGAAATAAATACACACTTTCAGATGAAGAAATAAAAATGGCAAAAAAATATAGGAGAATTTGTAATGGAACATCATGTGACTCAGTTGTGCCCCAAATTTTCTGATCAAGATTATGGAGCTACAGAGGAATGCAATCAATGATGTATAGTGTGCCTAAGCAGAGTCACATGGAGAGAAAATATTCTCTCAGGCTTTCACAGAGAGCAAATTGGTCAAGCAATGGCTGTGACTCATTTACACAGCTGACACTGAAAAAGGATCTATAACGTGCGGTACAGGGGCACAGGATAAACCCTGAGGGTATCTGACTGACCTTATCTGATACAAAAGTTACATTTCTTGTTATTTAGGTCTTGCTTTAACTCGGTCTTAACTATCCAGCAGAAAAGTATAAAAATGGAGGTATATAAAGTAAAGCCATATTAATAGACGGAGCTGTGAATGGCTCAAGTCAGCAACTTCTGTGGATAACCCACTTCTATTATGAACTGCTGATCTGTGTTGAATTGTTTTATTTAAAATAAATAAATAAATATATATATATATATATAAAATATTAGCTATCCATGTTTTGAAAATCTGTAACATATGTATTGCTGTATATTACCCTGTTTATGTCATTTTTTCTATTTGCTTTTGCTTTTATTTTTCATTCAAGTTAAAATATAAATAAACAAATTAAAAAGAAATAAATGAAAAACTATTAAAAAAGTTCAACATCACTGGTCATTCAAGAGGCGCAAGTTGAGCAACACTGAGATTCCATCTCATGCTGGAAAGAATGCTATTATCAAGGAATCATGCAGTAACAACACTGACAAGGCTGTGTGGAAAAGGAACCCTTCACAACTATTAGTGGGAGTGTAGACTGCTGCAGTGACTCTGTAAATCAGTTCAGATGTTTCTCCATAATGAAAGATTAAGTCATTTGACCCAGTTATTGTCTTTCTGAGTATCTTCCCAGAAGAATTAAAAATATCATACCACAGTGATATATGTTTATAGCAGCACACTTTGTAATAACTAGACCTTGGAAACAACCCAGATGCCCATCAACCAAGAAATGGGTAGAAAAGATGTAGTTTTCTTGATTCACTGTAGGACTTCTCAGCCATAAAGAAATATTGACTTGAATCATTTTTAGTTAAATGGATGCACCTTGAGACTATACTTTTTTTTTTTTTTTTGTGGAACTGGAGATTGAACTCAAGACCTTGCACTTCTTAGGCAAGTACTTATTTTACTGAGCTACCTCCCCAGCTCAAAGCCATTCTTTTTTTTTTTTTTTTTTTTTTTTTTTGGCACAACCAGGGATTGAACTCAGGCCCTTGAACTTACCAGCAAGCACTTATTCTACTGAGATATCTCCCTGGCCCTAGACCATACTCTTAAGTGAAATACATCAGACATACATGTGCAAATATGACATAATCTACCTGTTGTGAAAAACTGAAAGAGTATAAAAGGTCCAAAATATACAGTAGATATTGTGAAATAGGAAGAAACTGTTCAAAAGTGAAGAAAAATGAGGGAGAGGGCAGAGAAAAAGCAGGAAGAGAATAGATACTGAAAGAATGAAAGAAGTATAAAATGGAAACAAAGACTTGTAAATAAAGAGGGTAAGAGGGGGTTGAAGGAAGGAGAGAAGACTGAGGAAAAAGAGGAATCAAGATGTATCACACAAGCCGGGCATGGTGGCGCATGCCTGTAATCCCAGCACTCGGGAGGCTGAGGCAGGAGGATTGTTGTGAGTTCGAGACCAGCCTGAGCTACAAAGTGAGCTTAAGGCCAGCCTGAACTGCATAGTGAGACCCTGTCTCAAAAAGACAAAAAAAAAAAAAAAAAGATGTATCACACAGAGGTACAGATTCTGTATGATGACTATGACTAGTATGTATACCTAAATTGTATCAATAAACCATGTAAAAAGTACCAGTGACATAGGATAACTGCTGGCATATTTAAACTCTCTGTCATCCAGTCTTCTCAGCTGCAAATGAAGAATATACTGGTAACAGTATTTGTTTTATAAATCATTCAAAACACATAAGGTATTTACCAGAGTGCCTGACACATAGTAAACATGCAGGGAGAGTTAACCACTATTATCCTGATGACTGAATGAGATCACTATGTCACCAATTTAGTCATTTCCTTCCTAACAAGTTTTAGAAAAGCACAGAAAACTCAAAATCAACCTAGGTAGTACCTAGTAGGCATGGAACATTTTGTTTCTCATTCAATTCAGGGACTGGAAAATTACAGCTCAGTCTGACCCCACAGTTTTTAAATAAAAGTTTATTGGACCATGCCTGCCTCTGCTCATTTACATATTAACTGTGGCTGCTTTGGTGACATAATGGCAGAGCTGAAGAAATGTGTTAGAGGCTGAGGAGATTAATAGTGAACCCAAAACCATTTACGACCTGGCCCTGTAAAGAAAATGTTTGCTGACTTCTGCTCCAAATCAGTGATGAAAACTGCAAAGAAAATAACACTGCTAGATATCCAAAGAGAGGAGGAAATAACTGTGGGAGGAGACAGGGCATGTGAGAATTGAGACTTCTGGGGAGTAAAGTTACACCGGACCTTTTTCTCTTCAGGACATAGCCAGAGTGTTAATGGTGTGCAACGTGTGTTTCCTATAAACAAGCTGCACTCGCTGGAGCTGCTGTGAAACTGCCTCACTTTGAGAAGCTTTTGGAAAATTATGACTCTGACAGCAATTTTTCTCAGCATCCGTTTTTAAGGAGTACAAAAAGGAAGGAGCAGACAGATGGCAGTGGCCAGTGCTAGTGAAGCAGCAGACACGCAACACTAATATCACTTGATGACATGAACTGCGTAGGGCAGCTCTGTGTATCCTAGACACTCAGCTGTGGGACTTACCTAGAGGGAATTCCCTCTTGCACACCAGAGCAAGAACACCTACTCCCCCACCCCTCTGGCTAGCAGAACCATCAACAGGGGAGTAGACTGGAAACTGTTGTATTCTGCAGCTTGTTTCCCCCCCTAGGAAAACAAAAGAAGTACTGGTTTTGAATACTTTTTTTTGAGTATTTTCTACTCACCCAGTCACTCAACCCCTCTCAGCCTGTTCCTCCTCAGTATGATGAAATAGAGGCCTATATCAGGGACATTGTATAGATTAAATGAGATACGCATTTATTTGTCTTAATATCTATTTTCTTTCTTTTTCATTAATTTCCTTGAGAAACAAATAGAAATGTGACAGTTTCAAAGCTGATTAGTAGGAAAGTTTCAATAATTAATAAATTTCATATTGTTGTCTTGGTAGTGGTTATTCATAGTACAAGATGTAGACATGATATCCTACTCAAACACTATTAGAGAGATCTTTCTTCTCATTGAATTAAGAGAAAGTAGCTGTATATCTATCCTAACTATTTTGTATATACAGATACAAATTGGTCCTTCATTTATATAAATGTCTATTTTCCAAGAAGAGCATCAGGTACATTTTACAGTTATTGTTATTCTACCCCCATATTGCAGCCCCTGTGAGCTACAAAAAATGTGTGGTAAAAATTCAAATAATCAACAGAACGGGAATTCTTCTGGTTGGGGCAGAGGGTGGAGAGCGAGAGTAGAAGGGCCACGATAGGAGGAGCGGTAGCTGCCTGTGGGAAAGGCTCCATTTCCGCAGGTGGACCGCATCCTGGTCAGTGTTCGCATGTAATCTGTTACTAATAATGAACCGTAAATGATTAAAACATAAACTAGACCAGGCTCGTGGCACTGCCTGCTGTAACTTTCTTTTTTAATTAACCCAGCTCGGCTTTGCAGAGTTGCAAGAAGCATCAGGGCTGTGCTGCCACCAGTACTACATTTACCTGCAGCCCAGAGAAAACCTCCAAGAGCTTTGCTTCCCTACAAATGCTCTGTTTGCCTTCGCAAAAGTCTGAGAATGCTCCTGAGACAGCTTCTCACGCGCAAGTGTCCTCGGCCTCAAGTGCAGTGGCAGGAAGGCAGGAGAGGTTGGAGGCCAGTGGAGGAGGGGCAGGAGCAGAACATCACGAGACTCCGAGGCCTCTGCTCACCACAGGGCTTGGCCTGCTCCAATGTTATTTACTGCATTGTGCTACACATACACAGGGAAGGGACTACGCAACGCATCCAGCGTGGTCTCCCTCAGAGCCACAGATCAGAAAGGCCTCTTTAGGAGCAAAAGGTACGAATAATGAGAAGGCAAAAACCCAGCAAAAGGCCTAGCACAATGGCCCAGGAGTGCAGGGATTGAACAGAACCGTTGTCACTGGGAAAGAAGAGACACACGAAAAAGACAATGAACAAACTACTTTAAGATCAGAGAAAATAACGGGAAGTGTTTGAAAGGGCAGTCAGAGGTGAAGAAAGACACACCACTAAGGAGCACAGAAGAGACTGGGGGGGATGAGAAAACAAGTTGAGCATGAAGACTTTGAGCTCCTGCATCCTCACGTGACACAGTGTCCAAGGAGTTTATGGCTCGCAATACAAACAAGCACAGAAAGCCACCCAGGGTGGCTCTCACTGCTGTTTTAGGGACCTTTCTGCAGCAGGATGGGAGGAAGCAGTAGAAAGTGCACTTCCTGCTGACTGGACATTTTGCTCCTCTTGCTGGCATGGCTCTGGCTCCTATCAGATTGCTACTACAGCCACTGCTACTGCAAGTAAACAAAATTACAGCCACCACAGGACCACAGGAATGGTTGGGTGAGAGGCTCTGCACATGGTGTGTGTTTGTGTGTGTGCAGCAGTGTGTGAATGTGCATCTATACATATTTCCTTACAGAGGTCCAGGCCTGTTATATATCTTAATGGCTCACTTAAGAGATTTAAATCACTTTACAACTCAGAATTTCATTTTCCTTCCTCTTGAAAACAATGACCAGTTCTTGATTATATTCTTGTCAAAGCCTATGAATGCCCAATACCTACGTACCTCCCTCCTGTCTTCTAAAGTAGGGAAGCAGATGGGATGGACTTATGTAGAAATAAAGAAAATCATAACCCATACACCAAGAGAATCTAGGTTTTTCCTAAAGCCAAAAGTTCCCAAACATAAAATACTCAGAAGCATTTGTCAGGGAAATTCATTAAAACACCACAATAGGCAAACCTTAGAGAGCTGCCTTCTTCCCCTCTTGGCCCAATTAAGCTAGGCCTTTAGCTTCTGTACAAAGCCTAAGCTCTGCTTGCTGAGGGTGTGTAATCCAAGCAAGGGAATTTTGTGCTTGAGTCTCTGGAGTCCAGACAGAGACAAAGAAACTCCAGATGTGTATTGAAGAAAGCACGAAGAATTTAATCAAGAGACAAGAGATGGAGACCTTAAAGACACCTTTTTGGTGTCCCCTGCCTACTCCCAGTTATCAATGCAAAGCTTTGCCTGCAAGAGGAAATAGTCTATTCACTGATCAAGAACCAAATCAGCTCATTCAGTGTGGGGTGAGGCGAGGAGTGAACAGATTCACATAGCCCAGTGAACTCATTGACCAGCTGCCTACCCAAACTTGACTCTGATTAATAAAGGTAAATAACGAAAATAGACCAGCATGACCACTGGCCAGTGAAAGAAAATGAAAAGCAAGAAAGAAAAGACATTGAGGCAAAAACACAATAAATCAAAATAATAAAGATAATTCTGAGAATAGAGTAGTATTTAAACATTCTCATTTCCATTCTCAGAGAGACTGCCAGCCTCTACCACATCTACAAAGCAAGAAAAACACTGCAATGAAAAGAGAATCTAGTAGGATTGGATTCTTCCCCTTCATGGTCCTTATTTCTTGCTTTACTCTAAACAAGGAAATGCAAAGCAAATTGCCACTAGAGATGTGAGTAACAACACCAGGAAGTTAAATTTGCTACTCCACCTACACAAAGTGATGGCAAAATGAATCTGGAAATTAAGAGTGGTAGAGAAAGGTGGAGAGCAAGGGATGTTGGGGCAGGTAACAGCTGATGGATGTACAAGAGACCTGAGAACAACAATCAAGCTTTTATCTCATTGGATTAGTCCCCTTGCCCATTGCTGGGGCACCAAATAGTCAACACCTACAAATTCAAGGAGAGAACAGCTTCCTTGGTTCATGGCTTCATGGGTTTCAGTCCATGGCTGGCTGGCTCCAAGGAAGAATTGTCATAGTGGCAGCATGGGACAGAACAAAGCCGCTCAGCTCATGGTGAGCACAATGCAGGTGAGCAATGACAGGGACGCAGGGACCGGGGAACAGGCCAGGTCCCCATGTGACTCCTCCATGATCCACTGAGACACACTAGGAAGTGTCTTTCACTGTTGTCCTGAATGTCCCTGAAGCCAGTCAAGATGCCTTTCCAGATCACTGTTACCCTCCTCATGCTTTGTACTCAATGTTCTGCTTACCTGCAACTGAGAGTGAAGTCTTCCTAGATGTTGTAGATATAAAAGTAAAGTTTCAATGAAAAAATGTAGAATACTAAAAACAAATTCTTGAAAATTAAAAATATCATTGGTAAAGTGGATCATAAAAGGCACTGAGTGAATAACAAAATCCCCAACTAAAGCTCTCATAGGTGGTGTACAGCTCAGAGCATCCTAAGTGCAGTATACAAAGTAAGAATAGAGTAAAGATAATCTCACAGATGCAGAAGATTCATGAGGGCTCACATCAGGGCTGGCCAAGTAGTTCAGTTGATTAAAGTGCCAGCAAGCAGGATCAGGGGCCAGGGACTCTATCTCCAGGCTATTGAGCTGGCCCCGCTCCCTGGGGTGCACTGACACAGCAATTGAGACTGGGCGTGGTGGTGTGCACCTGTAATCCCAGCACTTGGGAGGCTGTAAATAGGAGAATCACTATGAGTTCAATCTAGTAGTGAGACCCTCAACACCCTGTACACCCTTCCCTAAAATAGTGAAAAAATAAATAAATAAGGGCTCACATCTGTCAGAAAGATGTTCAAGAAGGACAGAATAGAGACAAAGGGAAAAACATCAAAACATCATACAAAATATCAGAGCTGAATAAAAATGCAGTACTTTTCATTTTATATGACAAGCCTATTAAAGACTGACAATATTAAAGGAAAACTACATTTACACCCAACAATATGACAGAGAAATTATGTTATTCAGAGGACAAGGGAAAATTTCCTAGAAGAAAAAGGCTAGCAACCCCACAGAAATAAGGCTCCATCTGACACTGGAATTTCTTATTTTCAACAATGAATTCTAGAATGTAGGGGCAAATCTTCAAAATTCTGACAATTTGAACCTGGAATCTAATAATCAAATTATTAGTAAATAGGAGGGCAAATTATCTGGGCATGGGAGAAATCAAATGTTTACTTTACTGAAAAATTACTGAAGGATATATTCTATCTACAAGAAAAACAGTCTAGGAAAGATGAGGTAAGGCACAAAATTCAGTAGTTTCTGAGTTTTATTCTGAGGAAATGAACTCTACACTTGAAAAAGTCTTCCTTAAATGTCATTGTTCATTATAATCATGATACTTAAACAACACGACTGTGAATGCTAAGTGTATGATCTTTTATAGAGAGCATGAAACACTTCTTGTAATCATAGAATGGTGACTATGAGTCCTGTCAATTTAAAAGCAGTAATGTAGAAAAAAGAAGAGAAAGAAATTTGGGTGGAAGGACAAACACATATGCAAATTCATTCATTTCTTATAATTCACCACTAGGTTCCCCTTAAATAGATGGATTAAAATACATGTTTATATATGTTATTCAAGAATGGATAAGCTGAAAAAAACATGATAAAAAATCAAGAATTACTGGGTAAGAAAGTGAAAAAAAAGGTAAACATGATAAATTCCTTATTTTCAATAGTGAATTGATAAAAATGATCAAAAATAATCACACAAAGTGCACATGTCATATGATGCTCTGATAACCCTGTAGGTAGAGACTACGAGTGGATGAATGCAGAGGAACTTCAGCTTTGGAAATGTAACCTTCGATGCTGAATTGTTAAAACATTTGTACTCATTGCTTACATAATTTTTAAGGCTCAGTAAGAAAAATAATTTACATTCATATGTAAGTGCAGAAAAGAAGATATTTTTTAAAACTATAACACGCATGACATATTCCTACAGATGCATAGCATGGCTTTGAAATCTGGTCATAAAACCTTAAATGATAAACACCAAGTTTCAGATGAGATAATATATCACACAAACTATAGAAATAAATTGTGTGCTTCTGTAAATGGACAAAACTCCTCAACTTTGCTCACTCAGAGGTAATTTCAGAGTAATAAACAGCATAGCTTTTGCCCCTTTATATATAAACTTCTTCATGATTTCTGTTCTTACAATATAAACACATAATTAAGAAGAGGAGCAAAACTGTTTCTGCTAATGACATGATCTTCTATGTAGAAACTCCTTAAGACTCCACCAGAAGATGTTAGAACTGATAAACTCAGTAGTCACAGCACACTAAATCCACATACAGAAATCACTATCATTTGTATGCACTGATAACAAACTATCCAAAAGGGAAATTAACAAGCCTATTTACAATAGTTGTAAGAAATTGTGAATTCACTCAAGATGTGAAAGGCCTATGCAATAAAAACTATAAAACATTGATGAAAGAAAGAAGAAATGAAAATTAAATGGAGAGATCTTGTGTTCATAGACTGAAATAATTTATTTTTAAAGGAAGAATGGTTTATTTAGCTAACAGTTTGCAGCGGTTTTAGGCAATTATTGGCTGGCTCTAAGGCAGGGTGGCATAGGGAAGAGGCACAACACTTCATGACAGTGGAATTCAAAAAAAGAAACAAGGGGGGAAGTTGCTGTCCCTTACAGTGTGTGTAGGCTATTTGCCCTAGGACGGGCATAGCACTCACTCACATGATTTCAGCCAGAACTATGCCAAACCAATCAGTGGACTGATTTGCTTGTCATGCACCCTTAACCCTAACATCACACAATTTAAATTCAGCCACCATTGTAAAATCCCTAGAGCTGTATGAGGTTTTGGCAGGACATGTAGGCACAAACCATAACACTTACTCATACTCTTTGCTCTTTTTTCTGGATTATCTGTTTATGTGCTTATTAGAATAGAGTAATAAGTATTGAATGTGGAAACACTTCACTAGACTGAAAGAATTAGCACCCTTCAGATATCTGTAATACCCAAAGCAATTTACAATTTCAGCACAGTACTTATACAAATTTTAGTTATATTTGTCTTTATAACTTGGTAAGTGTAAAACAATCCAATTAGTGCAAATAATCTTAAGCAAAAGTGAAAAACAAAGAAACGTAATACTCCTTGATATCAAAATATGTTACAACGCTACTGAATTACAAGAGCACGATACTGGCATAAAACATGACTGCAATGAAACAAGGTTAAAAGCCCAGAGATACATGCCTGCAGCCTATTCATCTGCAACAAAGGTGCCAACAACCCAGGATGAGGAAAGGACAACTTTATCAACTAATGGTGCTGAGAAAGCTGGATACTCATGTGCTAGACATTGAAATCAGTCCATACATACAAAACCAAATGTACAAAACTTAACTCCAAATGCATTAAATAAAGTCTTAAATATAAGACCGAAAACTGTAAGACTACTAGAAGAAAACACAAGAGAAATGCTCCTTAACATCAGTCTGGGGAAGGAAACTTTTAGACTTGACCTTGAAAGCACACCTGATTAGGAGCTAAAGTATATATATATATATATATATATATATATATATATATATATATATATATATATGATATTAAATATATTTAAATATATATTTTAAATATATAATATTTTAAATATATAATATTTTAAATATATTGACATTTATATTCATATATATATATATATATATATATATATGCAAACAACTCAATAGGAAGAAACAACAACTTGGTCATAAATGGGTAAAAATGGTGAACATTCTGAGTAACTTGAGTTTTATTTTCTGGAGAACAATCTACGACGCTTTGTACTTTGGCACCAAGTGTGTGGGAGATACAGATGTTTAAAGATGGAAGATGAACAAATTAATGAATCTGTGTTCTGGATGATGGAGTCACTCTATCATCACGCTCACTTTCATGAAACAGGCAGTGAGGCTTTCACCCCGGGAAGCAGTGCGAAATACACTGGGAAGAATGAATCAGTCTCAGAGAAGACACTCAGGTGAGGCCCACTTCTCACAACCCCTACTCAAACCGCACACAGTTCCAACCAGCATTTTTAGCTCCTTAGGGCCAAATATTAATGATAAAGCCTTCAAATTGAGAGCACAATAAAAGGAAGAAAGGAACAAGGCAAAGAGAGAAGGAAGAGGGGGAGTTGGGAACAGAGCTTAATGTCTTTACAAACCTATCATGAATATCATCAGAGATAAAACTGACACTTCAATAGCAAAACGAAATCTAGACAAAAATACATGCGTCTATGATTCATTTTATATATAGTTAAAAGAAACCTTTAGAAAACAAATAGCATCTCTTGGAAAGTAAAAATAAACCATATAATTTTTTTTAAACTCACAGAAAGATAACATTGAAGAAATGCTTAAAAAGTGGCTAAACAGAGAAAGTCCCCCAAAGTGTCATTGTTCAGAGATGAGAATTTGGGAAAGTGCTGGCTTCGGGAGGTGCCATGTGTACCAGTGGATTAATGCACTAATGAACTCACACCTGAGTGTGCAGTTATGAGGGAGGCCTGGTCAGGAGTGTCACTGTGGCTTGTGACCTGGAAGGAGTGTCTCCCTGCCTGCCACTCTGTTCAGTCTCTGCATCCTGACCACAGTGACACAAGCAGCTCTTTCTCTGGAAGACCCTCCGGCATACGCTTCCTGCCATGGAGCCAGCTAGCAGAGCTTTTCTTCCCTTAAGCTGTGAGCACCAGACACTGTGTCTCGCCAATGAGAAATGATGAAAACGGCCTCTCCCCCACTGCAAAATGGGAAACAAGAAATCGAAAGAATCCACTGCGTGTGTGCCCAGAACACTGAATGAAAATGGGTGCGTTATTACAAAACTTCAGAAAAAAAGTAAGCCGAAAGGATTCTGTGCGGCAGGAGATTATGATAAAAAGGCACTTTCTTTTCTCTGGTTAGTTGGTGTGGTTTGCCTTTTTTCCTCGATTGGGGCTTTGATTTGTATGGGAAAGGAATCCCAATCACCAATAAATTTCTGGTAAGACCATGACGGCAAATGGTTACATTTAAAAGGAAATTACATTAACCACGGGCACAGCATCACAGCTGGGATATGTACTGGCAGTTGAGATCATCCCAAAGTAGTGGACCGGAAAACCATTTGGTGGTTCTGGTGGTTCTTCAGAGAAGACGGAGCAGTACTACGTATGTTTGGATAGCACGCTTTGGCTTTCAGCACCAGCAGAAACGCTCCCATGTTCTCTAGGATTCTCATCCTAGAGCACTCAGAGAAGGCAGAATGTTAGACGCACATGTGCAAGTTTGAAGAATCCATGCAGAACTCAACTTCAGGGATGCTCCTGAGGCCACCAAAGTCTGGCAAGAAGTGAGAAGCCCCTGGTCCTGATTATAAGGCGCAGTCATCATCTCACAGTCACACTCGCTGTTGCTGCTGTCTACCCACTCTCTCCCTCTGCCCTATTGCTTTCCTCAGGCTCACTGATTCGTCTCCCTGTATGTGCAGTATGTTCCTCCTCTTATCGTATCGATTTTCCAGAACTGTTGTCCAGATGACATCCAACCCTCTGCCACCTGTACGTGCAGCTGACTGAGGCAGGCACACATATCCACCACCAAAACACCAGGTGGGCCCAGAGTACAGCATCTGCCCCCATCCATTCCTCTCCCTTTCTCCTAGAAAGCTACTTTCCACCTACTCCTGCCACTCCAGCCTCTCAAACCTTCCCTAGACTCGCTGTGAGCCAGTGACTTTGCTCCAAATTCCTACAAATTGAAGCATTCAGAAGAGAATGTTCATAGGACCACACAGCCCACCCCAGCTGAGCACTGCACCCCAACTCGGGCTTCCTGCCTACTCTCCTTTGGGAGAGGATCCCTCCTCTGTGCACTATGGCACCACTCTCATGTCTTCTTGCTGATTTCACAGTGGTCATTCCCCCTTTTCCCTTCTTTGCAAGATTGGTTATACTTGTTTGTTCCAATGAACTAACTCCCATTTTCTCAAGATCTCATTCAAATTACACCTCCACCTTGCCCTCTGTTGTTACTTCTTTTGAGAAGGTAACAATATTCCACTGTAATGGAGCCTAGTCTGACAGCAGCGTTTGACATGGTTAATCATTTTCTGTTTTTTATTTATTTCAAGATGTACAGTGGGGTGGACTCCATGTCACCTTCCATTGCCCGCTCCTCTTCTTCTCTCTGATTTGATTAATGTCTGGGTAGCTCTGGTCTCTGTTCTAGGTCTTGTCTCTTTCACTTTACCTTTGTTACAGAGAGAGCTCTCAGCTTCACTCTCTCTGCTCCCAGGCCACCAGGGATTTTCTCCACCTGCTGTTTCTGCCTTTAACACAACTCCTTTGTCATGCATTAGACCCTCTGAAACCATGAGTCAAAGCAGAGCTATTCTCCTTTACACTGGGTGTCAGGTGTTCTATCCTCCTACTGGTTACTAATACAATTCCTTGAATTAGTGGTGACCTCATACACTCTCTCTGTGCTGAGGATGCCTAACGCCACACTATGTCCAGATCTCCTTCCAAATGATGGACATCTCCACTAGGTTTTTCTAAACCATCTCAAGTTCAGCATGGCCGATCCTAGACTGCTTTTTCTCTAAAAATTTATTCTACCTGTAGACTTACCCAGACCAGTTGTTAGCAATTCCATGTTCTGATTCTTCAGACAAAACCAAACATCTCCCATGCTCTTCTTTCTCTCACACTGTGCCAGGGAAATCCAGTCAGCTCCACCTTAGGACAAGTTCCCAATGTGACTCTCCCTTACTGCTTCCTACGGCCACCCTCAGCGCTCACTCAGTTGCTGCATAAAGCTCGTCACCACCCTTCCAGTCTCAGCCCTCAGCCCTCTTTGGATCTCTTTTTAACCCAGCATCAAAGGGAACACTGGTAACACATAAGTCCTGGCATGATTTCCCCCTTTTTCTCAAAATAAAAACCAAAATAATAGTTGCCACAGGGACTCTCACAACTTCCCACCCTTTCCTCTCTCGATGTATTTGCCTCCCATTCTTCCATCCCTTTGCTCCAATCTTGGCCTCCTTGTTCTAACACTATTCGAGAACTGTTCCTGCTGTCAGGTATGTGTGCTTCCTGGCCCTTGGCATGGAATGCTGCTGCCTCCCACAGCCCCCTCACCTCCTCCCATAGCGGCCACACACAGCTCTCTCAGGGCTTCTGTTCTAACTTGACCCTTCACCCACCCCAGAAGCCCTACTCTAAGATTTCCAGCCCTCATTTTCCATTGTTCGCTCTCCTGCCAGCTTCCCTGAATAAGAAGCTGACTTGTCTATTGTGTTTGTCTTTTTCATATCTCCCCTCTAGACTGTAGTATGTAGAATCATGCGATACTTGTAGCACACTCATTGAGTACTGATGCATACACAAAGTCATAAGTGAAATCTGTAGCTTCCATTTCCAAACACAATCTAGAGGCAGTGTCTCTTTATACTTTTTAAGTGGTGACTCCTTTTAAACATAAGTAAGATCTGAGACACTATGCCCAGTACCCTTCCAAAATATGGTTTAGATTTAAGATGCAATCCCCCAACGCCTCCTGAATTCAGAGGCAGTTTCTGGATGGTGACTTGACCATGGGGGTGCTATGCTCATCACGGGATTAGTACACAGATGAATTCATAGCTGAGTGTGCTGTACAGTCAGAAGAGGGAGGTCACTGGGAGTGACGTGGAAGGGTGTGCTCTTATCCCCAGTTTCACTCTCTCTGCTCCCAGGCCACCAGGGATTAAACAGCTTTCCTCCACCCTACTGTTTCTGCCTTTAAGACAACTCCTTTGTCATGGATTAGACCCTCTGAAACCATGAGTCAAAGCAAAGCTATTCTCCTTTACACTGTGGGTGTCAGGTATTGTGTCCTCATACTGGTGACTAATACAATTCCTTCAGCGAGCCTTGAATGAAAACGTATTTAACAATCCCCAAATGCTGCGGTTATTAATGGATAATGAATGCATATATTAATTTGCATTTTCTTAACCAAATGCTACTCAAAAATATTTCACAAGTACCTATGAAATATAACAGCAAACAAAATGGATAAAAAATTTTGTCTTTATAGAACTCAAATTCTACCGGTTTCCATGGGCTTATGAACACTGAACACACAGCTCAGTGTGTCAGTCATGCTACTCCATGCTTAGCATTCACAAAAAGTGGTGACCATCTTACACAAATGCATATGCCCTGTCAGGTAATTACTATCTCTGAGGGGTAAAAGTTAATGATGGAGATCAAGAAGTCTTATCACCGTGGTTTATGGTCTTCCAAATTCAATTGAGCTGATAAAGTATTACTTAGTATTTTATTGTTTCCATCAAGCCCAGTTTGATTCATTCAATTTTCCTCTTGGGATAGGAGAGAGAACAACACTGAGGCACACTGCTGTTGTGTGGGGGGGTCCCGGGCCCCTGGATCTAACAGCCAGCACTCAGGATTAAGGGAGGCTCCATAACTTGGCTTTTCATGCTCTCAGGATTGAAAGTCTTCTCCTTCCTCCACAGCGAAGGGCTGTGCAGGAGCCACCCACAGCACAGCAGTGCCGAGGGGACTCTCCTGTGACGTGATGGGACACACAAATTAAGCAGAATGCCCGAATGCAGGGAGAGGAGAAACAAGGAAAGAGGCCAATTATTTAACTTAAGACTTTTTTTTAAAAAAAGAAAAATGTATGAGAAAACAGATGCTTGTGGTTGGTCATGGATAGAAAAATGTGTATGCACCGCTGATTCCTAACAATTAGGGGTATATGCTGTCACACGTGATTGAGTGATCTGTCACCAAGTTTGATTAATAGTGCAATTCAAATGAACATGGAGCAAGCAAGCCAAGCCCTGCACCTGAGAGCAGAAGAGGTACAGAAGGGACATTCCTGTTGAGCAGCACAGTCCCAAGCTGGCAAGTCCTTACTCTACCAGCGTGCACCCAAGCCCTCCTCACCCTCCTCTGCACACCACTGCACACTCGTTGCCAATGGCAGCACCCCTGCAGATTCACAGAATGGCTCTACAGCTGCATACTCACACACATGCACACATGCAGGCACATACATACTCACATACACACACACACACATGCACACAACTTGTATCAATTTTTATGTCTTCCAGTGGAAGTACTCCACTTTAAATTCAGCACTGAACTCCCAAAGGGGGTAAAAGTAGATATCATGCAAACACTCCAGGTTATCAAGAATACTAGCTCTCAGCCGGCTCTGAGATGGCTGTGGAAGCCCCATCAGTGGAGTGATACTTCCGAGAGACAAGTAGGTAATATTTCTTCACTGTTGTGCTCTGAATACCTTCTCTTATGTAGAGAAAAATTCCCCTTCAATATAAGAACTGTTCTCAAAGGCAAATATGAGTGTGTGCATTTTGATTATATATATATATATATATATATATATATATATATATATATATATATGCATGTGTGTATTATATACACATATATTCATATACATACATATATGTGTGTGTATATATACATATATTTTTTTTCTATTTTAGGGAAGGGTCTACAGGGTGTTCAGGGTCTCACTACTAGATCAGACTCCTAGTGATTCTCCTATTTACAGCCTCCTAACAGCTGGGATTACAGGTGCAAGCCACCATGCCCAGTCTCAATTGCCATCTCAGCCCACCCCAGGGGCATGGCCAGTACTGCAGGCCTGGGAATTGAACCCTCATCCCCTGAGCCTTCTTGCAGGCACTTTAATCCACTGAGCCATTTGGCCAGCCTTTACAGTGTATATTTTTTTAAACCATACAAACAGTGCTACCATGTGTGTACAAATCCCCTAAGCCAAAAAGTTTATGAGGCAGAAATTTTCACAGACCTTTCAGGTGACATTAAATCCTCAGGAGGCCAACTGTAGCATCCTGCTTTTCTCCTTGAAATATACAATGAAGCAGCATCACGGAGTGGCCCTACAGGTACCTGCTTAGAAGCCAGGCTGCTTCTGCCTCTGCTTAGGTTGTGATCTGCTTAGGAAACTTATTTGCCACCCTCAATTTTCCTGTCTGTAACACCAAAATCATAGGAATGTTGAAAAAATAATAAAACAAATGGTTTCTTCCTATTTCATAACATTTACTATATATTTATACTCTTACATTTTCAGTTTCTCACACTGGGAAATGCAGCAATGTTTACACATGTGTGTCTGATTTATTTCACCTATGTGTATAATCTCAATGTCCAGTTAGTGATAAATGTCCAATTTTATCTTTTGTTAAAGCTGAGCCATACTCAGTTCTATAAAACAAACCCACATCTTTTTTATTTATTCATTGGCTAATGGGCCTTTGGGTGGTTTTTCAGATGTAGTGATTACCAACTGTGCCATGATAAACACGTGTGCGTATGCTGCTGTGGTATGCTGCTTTTAGTTCTTCTTGAAAAAAATATCCAGGAGAGATATTTTAGCTGTGTCAAATGGGACCACTAATCCTAGCTTTTTAAGGTATCTCCACACTGGTTTGCACAGGGGTTGTACCACTCTACACTCCCACCAAGAGTGCAGAAGGGTTTCTTTTCTCCCACAGCCCTTCCAGCATCTATTACTAGTTGTTTTCACGATAACAGCCACTTTCCTTCTAGAGTGAGATGGAATCAGTTTTATTCTGCATTTCTTGAATGACCAGTACCGCTGAACAGTTTTGTCACTCATTTGCCACTTGTGCTTCCAAGAAAGCTCTGTGTATCTCAGATGCCCGTATTTTGATGGGATCTTTGAATCTAGAGGGGCTAGGAAGAAACTGTTCAAACAGGATAGGGAAATAAGGAGGGGCAGGAAAAAAAGGAAGGGAAAGAAAAGCAAGAAAAGAAGGAACAAATGAAAACTGAGTTTTGTGAATGGGGAAAGAAAGGAGATTTGAAAAGAGGGGCTGAGATTGGGGAAAAAAGAAGAATCAAGACATTCCATGGAAAAAAGTCCTTCCAATGAATGTGGTCACAATGCCTACGTAAGTTGTATAAATAAGCTTAAATTTTAGAAAAACTATAAGCAGTAGCTTTCTTTTTGTTCCAACATATCCTTAATATAGATTTAGTGTTATTAGACATGGCTGTGTGCTACCACACCCAAGCCCATGTTCTGATTCTTTCTTCATATGACACTATCTGACTCAGTTTGTCAGAATACTCATTAAATATGCTATTTAATTCTGAAATTATTTTTAGTTCACTGTTATAGCAGAGATTGCTGTTTGCTTGAGAAATACCTGTTCAACTTTAGTTATTAATAGATTTTGGATTTTATTTCAGATACAAAGGAATGAACCATTTAAATTACTCAGGGATCTTAGTGTCAGGTGTTTCCTCAGTTCTGAGCAAGAGTCATAAAAGGAAGTGCTGCGTAAGGCTTCCAAGAAGGCTCCTTCTAACAAATGCCTTCAATTAAAAAAAATAAAGCTTCCTCCTGGCTTTCCATACCCCACTTTGCTGCTCTCTATCAAGCAGCTATTATGGTAAAACCTCAGAAGCCACCAGACACTAACCTTAAAAATGATGCCTTGTGTTGGATTGTGGGAAATGGAAATCAAAAGGACTCTGGGCTCTTTAACCCTGGAACTGCAATACAGATGAGAAGTGAAGTTTAGGTTTGCTTTATGTTTCATGGTATATAAGCTGTCTATATTGGAGTTCGGTGTTATATGAGGCTAGCACTAACTCTAAAACAGCTAGATTCAAAGTAAAATTTATTCTTCAAAATTTATTCTTCTACTTCTTACTTCTATATTTGCCTATTTAACTTAAATTTCTGCATGCATGCATACATATTTTAATTTTTCAGATGATTTAAGCATTTAAAGGCAGTCCAACTCTCTAGGTAAAGTTAACATGGAAAACTGATGAGAGCGGATGCACTTCAGAAAATGTTTACTTTTATTAATTGCAACACTATGTAAAGGCAGAACAAAATGAAAGCAAAGAAACAACCATCAGGTTCTAACTTTTTGGTTGGTGACAAGAAGATTGCTGGGAAAGAAAGTCATACACCACAAAGGCAGATGGTGCAACACAGACAAGTTGAAAATGCATTTTGAAAATTAGTTTCCATCCTAGTTTGGAAAATGTTGGGTTATTTCATGATTTTATTGTGTAGTTCAATGATAGTCCTTCACGATTACAATCAAAACTTAACTATATCAAAACCAATGAGAAGCGTTGGCCAGATAGCTCAGCGGACTAAAGTGCCTGCTTAGGCCAAGTGCAGTAGCCAGGGTTCAATCCCTGGGCCTGCCATGCCAGCCCCACCCTCAGGGCACGCTGAGATGGTGATTGAGGTGGGTGTGGTGGTGCACACCTGTAATCCTAGCACTTGAGAGGCTGAAAACAGGAGAATCACTGTGAGTCTAATCTGTATAGTGAGAGCCTGTAGACCCTGTAAACTCTGTAGTAAAAAAATAATAATAATAACCAATGAGAAAACGGACAGTACTGAGTGTGTACCACGAGGCCTGCATTTGCCTTAAGGTAGGTTTGTGTTCTTCACTTGATGCAATAAATACAACTTTTTAATAATATATACGTCACTTGGCAGGGGAGTAAAAGAGAAGGGTTTTCATTATCCAATCAGAGAATGTTAAAATGCTACAGCTCTTCAAAACTATATCGCTATATTTGCACACAAGAGTGTCCTAAAATACAAACTGTCTAGCTCACGCCCCCTCTGCTACTAGGCTCTCTGTGCCTCAGGGTCTCATCCACAAGATGAGCAGGAGGGAAACATTCACTGCGCTCACACAAGCCAAATGCACAGAGCACAGTCTGCAGCAGTTAGTCACCGTATTGCTTAGCTTTCCATCCTGTGATGACACCGGGAACAACTGGCTTCAGGAGGAACAACTTATGTCAGCTCAGGGTTGCAGAGGTTTCTGTCCATGGTAGCTTGGCCCCATCATGGTGGGTCTGTGACAAAACAGACCATCAGGGCAGCATGTGGCAGAGCAAAGCTCCTCACCTCACTGCAGCCAGGAAGAGAGGCAGACAGGAGAGGGCCAGCAACAAGATGCCTTCACACCTCCCTCCCATGAAGCACTTCCTCCAGCTAGCCTGTCCTCCTATAGGTTCTTTTCCCTCCCAATGGTCCATTCTACTATCAATCATCCAATCAGTTCCCAAACACTTCATCTATGAACGTTGCTGAAATGAGGACCAAGCGTTCACCATATGAGCCTCTGGGGAGTGTTTCATTTCCAAACCATAACAGTCACAATTTACAGTCAACATGCAGCCCATGCTCAGCCCCACTTCTGTTCCTCCATGTATACAAGAGGCGGACAATCACTACTGCATTCACATTCCTAATTCAGCACCTGGTATACTGCATGGAAGTTCTCAGTAGGCAGAGACATTACCAAATCCGTTCTCTGGTGTATTCGCATACATACGACAATACTCAGCACAAAGGAGGACCTCATCAAATTACTGTTAAATAAGTGAAACTGTTTGTGCTCTTGCTACACAAAAAGCTCCATAGGAGTCCAAAGTGACACCTGCTTCTCTTTTCACAAAACTCTTCTTAAAAATGTGTATTTTTGTATCTAAAAAATCAAATTTAAAGTTTGGATAGAGAAATCACTTCTGAATTTAGAATCATTTTCATCTATTTGTTTGCCATGCATCATGCTGTGTACTGGGACGTCTCCCCAAGGCCTATGCATGTGCTAAGGTGTGCTCCCCAGTCTGGCACCACTGGGGGACGAGGCCTTCGGGAGCTGTCTAAGTCCCTGCACACAGGCTCAGGGTGGGCTGGGGGACTTAGACCTCTCCTGTCCTTTTTCACTGCCTGACCATGAGATTTTGTGGCTCCCTATTTCCCATGCCCTATGATGGACAAACCCATCATAAACTGAAATTTCTAAAACTGTGAGACAATGCACACACCTTTCTGAGTAGATTATCTCAGGAATGTTTTTACTGTGGTGGAAAGCTGAGCAACGAACTGCAGTGTCTGTTTGCTTTTCATAGAAATATATCTCCATTTTCATTAGAGTAAGACATACTTAACCTAAGGCTCACTGTTTCAACCAGCTTTGATCATGCTTAAGGCAGTGGCATTAAGTAAATTTCCATTGTTTTATAATTATGACCTCTGTCCTTCTCCAAAACATACCTGTTCTTTAAAAAGAAATGGCTTCTGAGCTACATTTCAAAGTTGTATTTATTAAAAATAGTTCAGGCAAATGATAAATTGCTTAAAAAGCAAGTAATAAAAATTCACTTGCTTTGATGATCACTATATGCTAAATATTCTCTCAGAGAAGTACTCCTATTTGTTAGGCAAGACAATTAAAGATGTTTAGATAAATCAACCTGATTTCACAAGATTTGCACCATGAATTTTGATATGCATGTACTGGATACTAACTGACTACTGATTGCATTTTATCACACACAAATATATGCTGTTTCAAATGCAAAAGTTTTCAGAATCAGATTCTGTGGAGCCTTCTCCTTTGCAGGCCGAATGCTAAAGCAGCATTGTTCTGGATCAGTTTGGGGAATTTCAAGATCCACTTAGGAAAAGATAATATACTTTTCAGCACATATTTCTGAATTGTTGACAGCAATAAAGAAACAAAAACGTGATGATATGCCATTTCTGCCTCGTTTATACAAGAAGAGAAACACCGACAGAACTTGAAAACATGCTTTAGAAAATGTCCTCTGCTAAGGATAAGGCTGATGCCCTTGAATAAGCTTTTAAATTCAAAGCATTTACCTACTAGTTTCAAATGCCCCAAGGAAATTTAGGAAAACATCTTGACCAGGTAGAAAGAACCACATGTTACAATATGACACACTATTCCAAGAAGAGACAATTTTAACACCCTGTAGAGAGGGAACTGCCCACCATTTATTAGATTTCATGTTTATAAAATAGTCACATAATGGACACATGCAGTACTACAAAGAGAAATTTTAATTCCCTCCAGAGAAGGGCACTGCCACCATTTTACTAAATGTCACTTCTCTTTAGTAATCATACTTCTGTTTTGCTCCATTATCATGTTAAGGGCTCTGCTAAATAAAACTAAATAATAAATCCAAGACCAGAAGGGTAAGGTTATTTGTTTTTTAGCAAAATCATGGTTAATGTAACTCAAGAATTTTGAAACAGAACAATTTTTAACACATCAAGCAGTCTACTTAAAAAGAAGACTATGGGGCCTACCAGATAGCTCAGCAGAGTAAAGCTCCTGCTTAGGCAGAGGGCAGTGGCCGGGGTTTAATCCCCAGTGTGCTGTGCCAGCTCTGCCCCTGGGGCGCACTGAGATGGGGACTGAGACTGAATGTGGTGGAATGGCCTATAATCCCAGCGCTGGGGAGGCTGAAAACAAGAAATTACTACAAGTCCAATCTGTGTAGTGAGACCCTGGAGACCCTGTCCTAAATACACTTAAAGAAGAAGAAGAAGAATATGCCCCAAAGAAGTACCCAATTCATAAATGAGCAGGGGCTAAGGATGTCGCTCAGCAGTGGAGTACATGCTAGGCATGCTTCAGGCCCTAGCTTCAAGCCCCAGGAACAACTGGTCACTCACTCACTCATTCACTCAATCAATCAATAAAATTGAAGTTGAGAAGACCAATCAGAGCCATTTAATAACCTGAGATTAAAGAACTGAAAGCCAACAATCCCCTGGAACTACGGACTCTCAAACAGAAACAGTTCATTAAATCACTCGTGCTTTTGAAGAAGGTAAACTGAACACCAAGTAAAGATGAGATAGCAACACCCCGAGTTGTGTCTACTTCACTGTTCACGTTCAAATGCCAAGGGCAATGAAAAGACTTCACTTTTTCTGATTCTCAACCAAAGAAAATGGTGAGTGAAGACCTATTCCCCAATGGCTACCACCTTCCAGGTATGAATCAGTTTAAAAGAATGTCGCAGGCTCTGACATAGGAAATAAATCGTTTGCTCTAAATAAATGGAACACATCTCTGTGATATGTCTCTTCTAAGACATGTTCTTTGCAATCTGTCTCAGTGTTCAACTACTTTCTCGAGGGGGTAGATTTCTTTTCATCCTGACACTAACATGCTTGGCATGATTTCCTGACAGATAGAGATAGAGTGGGTGGAAAAGGCAGCAATTGTGCCAAAATAAGATCATTTTTATAGTGTAGTCTAAGGCAAAGACTACAATGCAAATCTTTGCTCAGAGCCCTGGGGTACCTACAAAGAGGTGGCATGAAACCAATTTTAAATCTATTTAGTGAACTTTCTCTAGAAAGATATTGATTATTGAAAACAGGTAAATTATTTTCTTTTTAATTGTACCCCACTGTGACATTATATCCAGCCTACTCATTATTTTCTACAACTTCACTTGCTTAGTTCTCATTACAGGCAGCACCAATTTTCTTCATTTTTGTAGCTCTCTGGTCATTAACTCCAAAGGAAGACTGAAATATCAGTGAGGTGTAAATGCCATCCCATACCGAGGAAGTTCGAAGTGAATCCATATTGTTAAGTAATCTGTAGTTTCATAAAGGAAGTAGCAACCGTGGTATTGCTTTAGGGGAAAAACGAATATCAATGTGAAATAGAGAAGGGGAGATGCAAATATTTAAACAAAAGGAAAATAAAATGAGTACAGTTTATAAAGAGGACCCTGGGGTGGAGGGAGATGAAGGATGGGATAATGAGACTGTTTGAGTTAAACAGATCGTGTTAGAAAGTAGAAGGCTGAGGGGCCAGGGAAATGGCTCAGTGGAATAAGCACTTCCCTCGCAAGTGCCAAGGCCTGAGTTCAATTCCCTGGTTCTGCGAAAAAAAGGAAAGTAGAAGGCAAACCAGAACCTTTCTATTGATGCCTGTCCCAAGGGCCAGTGTGAAAAATGTTATCCTGTGGTTAGGCATCTTACTGCATAAATTAGGTCTATACTTTATGCCTTGTAAGGCATTCTCACTTATTTGTTAATGTAGTCACTGCATAGATAAGGTCCCAGTGACAACCTTGTAGTCCAAAACATTGTAACCCTAAAATTATTTTCACCTGAAACCTCTGATTGGGAACAAGGTCTTTGCAGATGTAGTCCAGTCAAGATACTCTCTCCATGCAGGCAGTATGGCATTTTGGAAGGATGACTTAGCAAAACCATTTTTTTCTTGTTGTTTTCTGGCCATGATAAATAAATGGAAGACAGGTTGCACTATAAAAAGATCATTGAGCAAGGTGGCACACTAATCTGATTTTGGGAAAAATAGGACATAGCCAACCTAATACAAGATACATGGTATCTTTACAAGAGCAAAATTTGGACACAGACACCTAGAGAGAACACTAGGTGTTGTCACTATAGTGGCCACAGTGAGAGAGGTGCAGCTGTGAGGAAAGGACACCAAAGATGTCCAGCTGTCGCGAGACACATGCTTGCAGGAGTCAGCTGTGGTTCCTTTGGAGAGGGCCTAGCCCTGCCACCCCTTGATTTCAAATTCCCAGCCTCCAGACTGTTACAGGATGCATTTCTGATGCCTTAAGCCAAGCTGTTTGTGATACTTTGTTGTAGCGGCCCTAGAAATATCCATGCAGAGAGTATGGCATTTTGGAAGTGTGACTTACCAAAGCCATTTTTCACTTGTTTTTTGGTCATGATAAATAAATGGAAGAGAAGAGAACCTGGAAGATAGAAAGATCATTTAGGAAGGTGACATAGTAATACAGTTTTGGAAAAAATAGGATATAACCAAGCTGATACTAGTGAAATGGGAAAAAGTCTGAAGTCAGAGACACTGAAGAGAAAGACCTAACAGCACGCAGTGAAGAGGACATACCTGGTACAGGGGAATGCAATATTGGATCAGAAGGCAGGTACAGGTTCTGGAGGACTGGAGAGGACCGGGAGAAACAAAGGAGCTTCCTGGTAAAGGGGAGCAAGGGAAAAACAACTAGCTTGGTTTCAGGTATACTGGTGAAAGTGTGGGCTTTGTTGGTCCTGTGGAATGAAAACAGAATATTTTGGCCTTTGGAACCCAGAGAAAGAAACTGGGAACTCATAAGCCTCAAAACACCTGGCAGAAGCTCTTTGTGCACTAACACTTCCAGTCAGTTAAAAGGAGCAGGAACACTGATGCCCCAGAACTGGACCATTTGGGGACACCTACAACAACAGACAGGAAAAGATACAAGGCAAGCCTGTGATGTCCCTCCTTCTCTGCCTTGGAGAACAGCTGTTCTGTTGAAGTACCAAAGACAGTAAATCACCCAACCGCTCCATCAGCACTGGCTGCACCTGTATCTCTCAAGTCTCATGAATTTTTGTTCTTAATTTCCAAAATGAATGGGAAGTTGCTACATACCTGTCCACAAGACAGAGAAGAAGCATCATATGTTCAGTTAACATAAATTAATCAAAATGTGTAATTCTGAGTAGATCATTCATTTTTTTATTTCAGAATTTCGAAAAATAAGCACACATGTAAATTGATGGTCAACACTTTGGTCTCACTTTAAAAACTCCTCAAAATTGGAAGAAAAATTGACAAAGCTCTTAAATGTGGAAGGTCAGCTATAAAAGTCTTTAAAATGCTTCTCTAGGGCACTGTTTGATACAGAGAATCAAAACAGCTACGCAGCCTCCTGTGCGAAAGTGACATGAGCACCCTACCTCACGCTTTATCCAAGGATAAATTCGAACAGTTCAAAAATGTAAATGTAAAAGGGGGAAATCTCTAAAAGCAGAAAACATCCTTCTGTTGGTTAGACTTTTATTTTTCAAGGCATTTGGCTTGGAACTGTGACACTTCCGAGTCAGCTTCAAAGCCAGAAGCTAGGGGACGCACTTGTGTGTGCAGCAGAGAGAACCCGCAGGGGTGAGTGACAAGCTGGGGCTCAGCAGCAAGGCCCAGGGCCCCCTAACAGTGAGCGCTGCTGATTGTCTCAAAAACACAATACTTTAACACACTTTGCACTAGTTTCCCAGGATGCCATACAAGACATCTAAACAGTGTGGTTTTAAAAGACAAAGGAAGTGTACCGTCTCATGGTTCTGGAGGCTAGAAGTCCCAAGTCAGGGCTGTGGCAGGACCACACTCTCCGATGGTTTTAAGAAAGGGTACTCTTTCCTTCATGGAGCTCTGACTTCTTTTTTTTTTTTTAGTTTATCATTTATTTATTTATTTATTTTCTTATTATTTTTATTGAAGAACAAATAGCCATGAGACAGTTTCAAGACAAATTAACAGGACAGATTCAACAAATCAATACATTGCAAAATGTTTTCGTAATGTTTCGGTGTCGCACAAGGTGCATACAAGATATTATTCCTACAGGTGTTATTATAGCAGATGTCTCTAATGAGTGAATGAAGAGAGTGCTGCTATATACCTATCTTATTTCTCTACAGCTGATTTATATCACAGATTCAGCAATTAACACCTTCCACCTGGCTATCTCCCCAGTGTCTGTCCATAGTACTAGAAGCCAACATAATATCTTGTCCAATCACTATTAGTGCAAATCTTGCTTCTCATAGAATTATGCAGAAGCATGGCATATTTATCCTAACTGTACTGTTCATACACACACATCATGATTCTTCCTTTGTATTCCCCCCAATTTTTTGTCTAGACCTGTCAAAAATGAGCACTCCATTGTCCTTAAATCAATTTAGATGTCTGAACTCAGTGACATAATCCAACAGCATTCCACAATAATAGTGAGTTATCTGAAGAAATTGTTGACTATAACCATTTACAGCTCAACTTATTATTATGGCCCCACACTATATACCTCATTTTTATACTTTTCTGCTGGATGGGTAAGACCAAGATAGATCAAGATCTATATACCAAAAGATGTAGATTTTGTTTTTGATGAGGTCAGTGAAGCCCCTCAGGGTTAATCTTGTAATCCTGTACCTTACTCTGTAGATCTTTCGTCTGTGTGATCCATGTATATGAATCACGGCCAATGCTTGACCAGTTTGCTCTCTATGAGAGCCTGAGAGAAAGTTTTTTCTCCATGTGTCTCTCCCCAGACACACTATACATCATTAGTCTCTTACTTCTGTGGCTCCATAATCTCCTTGATCAGAAATTTTGGGGCACAACTGAGTTTCATGATGTTACAGTACAGGTTGTCCTATGCCCTGAGTCTTCACTGACCTTGAAAGGCTAGGGCCAAAATGTTGGCTGGCCTTGTGGCTCTTCTGTTTCTCCAATTTAGAAATGTGAACTTAGGTTATTCACCATCCAGGAAAAAAGCTGTTTAGTACCCTGCAACATATGCCCTAACTATCGAACTCAGCTGTCTTCAGTTGTTGTTGTATATTTCTATTTGTATTTCTTCTTTTGACATCTTATACTACAGAGACTTCACAATATTTATACATGTGTGTCTGGTTTATTTCACCTATGAGTATATGTTCAAGTGGCATCCACTTCAATATAAATGCTTCAAGTTTATCATTCTTTATAGCTGAGTAATACTCCATTATATAGAAATACCACATCTTTTTCAACCATTCCTCATGTGACAGGCATCTTGGTTGTTTCAAAGATTTTGCTATCACAAATTGTGCTGCTATAAACATAGGTACACATATATCACTATGATATAGTGATTTCAGTTCCTCTGGGAAAATTCCCAGTAGGGGGTAGCCGGCTTGAATGGGATTTCCAGTCCTACTCTTTGAAGAGTCTCCACACTGATCTCCACAATGGTTATACCAGTCTACATTCCCACCAGCAGTGGAGAAGTGTTCCCTTTCCCCACAACCTCTCCAACATTTGTTGTTGGTTGATTTCCTTATGACAGCCATTCTTTCTGGAGTGAGATGGTATCTCACTGTTGTTTTTATTTGCATTTCATGGATGGCTAGTGATGTGGAGTATTTTTTTCATATATTTGTTCGCTTTTTTAATTTCGTCCTCTGAGAAGTGTGTATTCATCTCAGATGCCCATTTCTAATTGTGTCTTTTAATTTGAGGGCCCTGTTATATCTTAGTTCTTTATATATTTTAGACAGCAGACCTCTTTCTGATTGCGTACTACTATTTTTTCAAAACTTGTAGGTTGTCTGTTCACTTTGTTGACAATTTCTTTTGATGTGAAGAAACTCCTCAAGAAGAGTTGATCACAACTGTTGATTCTTTCAAGTGTTTCCTGTGCAAATATGTGCATGTTCATAAACTCTTTACCTATCCCTATGTCTTCAAGAGTTCCTCCTACTTTCTCTTCCAGGAGATTGAGTGTTTCTGTTTTAATGTTTAGATTGTTCATCCATTTTGACTTTAGTTTAGCGCATGGTGATAGAGCTGGGTCAAGTTTTAGTTTTCAGCATATAGAAAGCCAGATTTTCCAACACCATTTGTTAAGATGCTATCTTTCTTCCAATGAGCTTGTTTGGCCCCTTTGTCGAAGATCAGATGGTGGAGTGTGATCATAGATATCTCTGTGTCTTCTAATCTATTCCATTGATCCTCATGTCTATTTCATTGTAAATACCATGTTGATTTTATCACAGTGGTATAAATTCAAGTCAGGAATTGTGATGCCTCCTACCTTGTCTTTGTTAGCTATGATTGCCTTTGCTATTCTAGGTATTTTGTGCTTCCAAATAAATTTTAGGAATGACTTCTCTAGGTCTGGGAGGTATGTTGGTGGCAGTTTGATAGGGATTGCATTAAATCTGTACAGCAATTTTGGGAGTATGGCCATCTTCATGATGTTGGTTCTTCCTATCCAGGAGCATGGAATATCTTTCCATTTTCTGAAATCCTCTATAATCTCTTTTCTTAGTGTGTTGTAATTTTCTGTGAAAAGATCTTTGACTTCCTTGGTTAAGTGAATCCCAAGGTATTTCATATCCTACAGTGCTATAGTGAAAGGTATTGTTTCTATTGTTTCCCTCTCAGTTTGCTTGTTATCTGTGCAGAGGAATGCTATTGACTTTTGGGTACTGACTTTGTATCCTGCTATGCTACTGAATTTCCGTATCAGTTCTGGTAGTTTCTTGGTGGAATTTTTGGGGTCTTCCAAGTAAATTATCATGTCATCTGCAAATGGTGATAATTTAACTTCTTCTTTACCTAGTCTTATTCATTTTACTTCTCCCTCCTTACTAATGGCTGTTGCTAATGATTCCAAAACTATATTGAATAGGAAGGGTGATAGAAGACACCCTTGTATTATACCTGACTTAAAAGTAAAAGATTTCAGTTTTTCCCCATTTGGGATTATATGAACTTTTGGGTTGTCATAGATGGCTTTTATCAAGTTAAGGTAGAGTCCATCTAGTCCAATTTTCTGTAGGACTTTGAACATGAATGAGTGTTGGACTTTGTCAAAAGCTTTCTCTGCATCAATTGAGATGATCATGTGGTTTTTAGATTTCAGTCTATTAATATAGTGTATTACATTTATAGATTTTCGAATATTGAACCATCCTTGCATCCCTGGCATGAATCCTACCTGGTCATGCTGTATGATCTTCTTGATGATTTGCTGTATTCTATTTGCTAGGATCTTATTCAGTATTTTTGCATCTATGTTCATGAGGGAGATTGGCCTATAGTTCTCCTTTTTGGTTCTGTCATTCCCTGGTTTTAGAATCAGTATAATACTTGCCTCCAGAAATGTTTTTGGGAGGACTTCTTCCTTTTCAATTTCATTGAAGCATTTGAGGAGTGTAGGGATTTTATCTTCTATAAATTTCTTGTAGAATTCAGCTGTGAATCCATGAGAACGTGGACTTTTCTTTGTCGGTAGGCTTTTTATTACATTTTGTATTTCATTGGCTGTTACTGGCTTATTGAGAGTTATTCTATCCTCTTGCTTCAGTTTTGTTAATTCGTACCTTTCGAGGAATCTGTCCATTTCTTCTGTGTCTTCTATTCTGTGAGCATAGACATTCTCAAAGTAACTGTTGATAATATTCTGAATTTCCGCTGGGTCTGTGGTGGTTTCACCCTTTTCATTCCTTATCACATGTACTTGAATTTTTTCTTGCCTCTGTTTGATGAGGTTGACTAGAGGCTTATTAACTTTATTTAGTTTTTCAAAGAACCAACTTTTTGATTTGTAGATTCTTTGAACTGTTTTCTTCATCTCAATTGAATTAATTTCTGCTCTAATCTTTATGATTTCTTCCCGTCTTTGTGCTCTGGGTTTCATTTGCTCTTCTTTTTCTAGATGTCAGAGGTGCAACATTAGGGTGTTTATTTGTTTCCATTCTGTCTTCCTAATGTGTGAATTCATAGCTATTATTTTCCCTCTAAGAACTGCTTTCATCGCATCCCATACATTCTGGTAAATTGTGCTTGAATTTTCATTGAAAATGAAGTTATTGTTGAATTTCTTGTTTTCTGTGATCCATTGATTGCTGAGTAGGGTGTTGTTTAATTTCCATGAATTTATCAGGTTTTTCTGGTTTCTTTTGTCATTTATTTCCAGTTTCATTGCACTGTGGTCAGATAATATGCATGAGATAATTTCTGTTTTCGTTCATATAGTTATGTATGACCACTGGATTAGTATGTGGTCTATTGTGGAAAATGACCCATGTGCCTCTGAAAAAAACGTGTATTCAGCTGTGGTTGGGTGGAACACTCTGTAAGTGTCCACTAGGTCCATTTGTTCCAAACTCTGGTTCAGTTCTGCTATTTCCTTGCTAATTTTTTGTCTGGTCTCCTGTTAAGATTATATTCTTAGATATTAGGTTGTTCATGTCCATTAAGATTTGTCTTACATAGTTTGGTGCTCCTGTGTTTGGTGCATAGATATTTATGAGTGTTACTTCTTGCTCTTGAATTTTTCCCCTGACCAGTATATAGTGGCCTTCTTTGTCTTGTTTGATCCTTCTTGGTTTGAAGTTGAGAGTGTTTGAGAATAGAATTTCTACTCCTGCTCTTTTATGAGATGCTGAAGCATGTAGTATTATTTTTCATCCTTTGACTTTGAGCCTATGAATGCCCTTTTGAGTTAAGTGTGTTTCTTATATACAGCATAATGTTGGGTTTTGTTTCCTAATCCACTGTGCCAGTCTATTTCTCTTAATTGGTGAATTGAGTCCATTTACATTGATGTTTATAACTGACATGTGTTGACTTATGTTTGTCATGATATCTACCTGATGTTGTTTACTCCTTTGTATCCTGTGTTGTTGACTTATGTTTGTCATGATATCTACCTGATGTTGTTTACTCCTTTGTATCCTGTGTTTAATTGTCTGCCCTGTTTAGTGGGTTCCTTCCGTTCTCATTTCTTGGAGTTCTGGTCATTGTGGTCTCTCTCTAGAACATCTTTCAGCAGCTTGTGTAGGGGTGGCTTTGTCATGAAATTCTTTAGTTGTTCTTTGCTGTGGAAGTATTTCACTTCTCCATCAAACTTGAAAGAGTTTTGCAGGGTATAGTAGTCTGGGCTGGAATTTGTTTGCGTGTAGGACTTGAAGAACTCTGCTCCATGCTCTCCTTGCTTTCATGGTTTTTGTAGAGAAGTTAACTGTAATTCTGATGGGTTTTCCTTTGAATGTGATCTGCTTCTTCTCTCTAGAAGCTTTCAGTGTATTATTTTTGTGTTGAATTTCTGGGATCTTGACTATTATATGTCTTGGTGTATTTTTACTTGGGTTGAAGTTATTTAGTATTCTGTATGCTTTGGTGACATGAATGTTGGATTGTTTCCTCATATTTGGGAAGTTTTCTGCAATTACGTCTCCCCAAATTCTTTTTATGTCATTTGTATTGACAACTTCATTCTCATTAATACCAATTAATCTTACATTGTTCATCCTGGTGTCATCTTGCAAGTGATGGATTATTTTTTCCTGCATTCTCGTTGTTTTTAAGAGATCCTTTCTCACCTTTTCACTAGCTGCACCAGCATCTTCAAGATCTGAAACTCTGTCTTTGCTTTCATTCAAACTGTTTTGTAGACTCGTGGTTGTTTTCTCTTGTTCTTCTATATCTCTTTGCCTTTGTTTCATGCGTTCTGTTTCTTTTCTCTACTGCCTATTCAAGGAATCCATCATATTTCTGATCTCATGTTTTTTATCCATGTCTTCTTTAGAGGTAGTTATTAATTCTTTTTCTGCAGAGCTTCTTCCAAACTGGTTTTCCTCTGCATATTTCTGAAGTTGTTTCCGTATTTCAGGTGCTATGATTTCAATGAATTCTTTTTTTTTTTCAAATAATTCTTTTTTGATTTCAGAAATTATTTCTGCTTTACGCTCCTAAAGACCCTTCTGCTGTTGTTTCTTTGCTTCAGATGCTATGTATTCAGATATTTCTTTTTTTATTTCAGGAATTAATACTCCTCTGAGTTCCTCTCTACCTTTTTGGTGTTGTTCCTTTGTTTCTGTATCTGTTAATTCATTCATTTCAGCTGAGCTAGTGTCCTCTGCACTTACTAATGGACTCTAGGCCTGTGATTGCTTTTTTCTCCTTGTCTTTGTCATTTTGTATAGCACTGACCTCTGGGGCTCTCACTCACATGCCAAGCTGTGTTTTGACCTGGGTCACGCAGTGGGACCTAGGACCGCGGGGAACTGTGTCTCTGGTACCACGGTCCTGGGGCTCTTACTCACTCTGGAGCTCTGACTTCTATGGTCAAACTTCTGTGTTCCTTGGCTGATAGGCATGTCCTTCCAGTCTCATAGCCATAGGTCCCAAGGCCTCTTCAAATCATCTTCCCACTTCTGCACATGTCCAGCTCTGGGTCCAAATTTCCTCTTTAATAAGGGCCCCAGAGCAAGGGCCCAGACAAATGCCCTCATTTAATTATTGATTACCTCTATGCAGATTCTTTTATCAAATGAGGTCACATTCTGAGGCCCAAGGGGTAAAGCTTTCAACATATCATTTTTAGACAACACAGTTCAACCCATGGCACCCATTATTAGTTATGTATCTTCTTCACACATAGATGTTAATGAAAGCTGACTTACTCTTTGCCAGTGTCCCCTGGCAATGGGAACATCAAGGCTAATACTCCCCATAATGTGGCCTGGGTACACCCCACAACCACACATAAGGTGCTTGAAATAAACAGGCAGTTTCTGGGATTCCCCTAGACATACTGAAACAGGTGTTTGAGGATCTGTTGTAAAGAGGCCTGGATGATCAGAGCATATCTGTCAAGTAACACTGCACATATGTGAAAAATCAAGCAAAGAGTTTCCCCCAGAGGTTTTGCAGGAGTGGTGGGAGGCTGAACAGAGCTGAGTGAATGTTCTAGAGAAAGCTGTGAAATAAAGTTCAGAGGGTGGACTCTATTCACGTTGGGGTGATTCTGGTGCTGGGATTACAGGTGTGTGCCATGATGCCTGGTCTCAGTGGGCTGCTGAGGGAACCTGGGGGCAGGGCCAGCATAGCACATGGTGCCTGGGATGGAACTCCAGTTACTTCACTTGACTAAGCAGGTACTTATTCCACTGATCTAGCTATCTCACCGGCCCAATAGTTGCAAAATCTAAACAGCAAATTTCACTTACTTGAGGGCACACATCTATCATCTCTCTCTGAGCTGTCACCCAGATTTCTGTGTTGTGTTCCTCACTGTTGTGCTATGTTAAAGCATTGCTTTTGAGGATTAACCACACAGCCAAAGAGCAAAGTCCAGGGGTCTCATTGTACTTGGGAAGTAGAGTATCAGGGAGTCCTGCCCAGGCCCTGGAATCTCTCAGAGGAGAATGTGTTCCTTGAAGAAGCTTCCAAGTTCTAGACGGAGGTATCATGCTCTCTCCTTGCCCTCTGGTCCTTATTCACAAAAGATTTCAATGACACTAAGCAAACTGACCTACTGACAGAAAACAAAGGTCCAAGGAAGTCCCCAGGGTCTGAGTGTGCACAGTCAACAGAAAGGCTAGATGTAGAATCTCACTGCTGCAGCTGCCAGAATGATTTCAGAACAGCTGGTGGGTTCTGAATAGAGACTTAAAAAAATAAATAAAAGGAACAGCATAGACTTAAAGAACAGTTCTAACTGAGGGGAGAAACTGAGTTTTGGAAGGGTTTGAATTTCTTAACATTAGGAGTTTCAAAAAGTCCCCCCCAATGCTTTCTGTTTTGTTTTGTTTTCTATTCAAGTCTTTCCTGAGCTCAGTTTGCAGGTGGGTGTCAGAGTCAAAGAAGCTAAGCACTGGGTATCTTGGCAATTTGGGAGCAGAAGCAGCCCTGAGCACAGAAAGAAAGCCCCCGTAAGGACAACACCAAAACTGCGGAACCCCGAGCTTGTGGAGGCACATGCAGAAAATCGGAATCCTCTGCCCGTAGACCAAAACTGAGCCCAGGGAATGCAAAGAAAATGGTGGAGAGCTTGGAATCCTCCAGCAGTGAGGAGAGGACTGGCAGGAAGGGGAGGGGACACACATCACTAAATTGCCACTTAAAGAATGAGGAAGTGGTTATGGCAACATTTCCTGCGGGACTAAACTCCACTGTCATCTGTCCCTCACTGTCCGGCCTGGGCCATGCTTCCAACACACCCAGCAGGAATGCCACCAGATTCAAGTGACAGTTGGTGAGATCTCCTAGTTGGAAAACATCAGATGCATAATGCAACTGAGTGCAATGGTGATTTTTAAACTCTAACAACTCTGAAGCTATATATTCCCCTTTTTGATCTATAGCTAAAGAATACTACATTTGTAGACTAGTTTCTTGTTGTCTAGAATAATAGTAAATGAAGTTTTAATAACATAGTTCCTTGAAAAGTAAACCTCCATTCATGAGTAGTCAAAGTGTCAATAAAGAGCAAACAATGAAGCTACCTCTATAGCTAGACATGTGCAGATATTATGCTATTTTCTAAAAAGCATCTTTTGCAGAGTTCAATATGTAGATTTTTATCATCCTTCTTACTACTATTGTTTTTCCATTAGAAAAGATAAAAATGAATATCTTGAAGTCATCATTAGCCAGTCAAGCTTATAGCTTGAAACTTGACTATCATATTTTATGATATATTTGACTCTACAGCTCTTCACATTTCCATTTTTTAGTAAAGAGAGATATCAAGTCAAAAACTACACTCAGATGTTCAGATTAAGGAAACTTCCATTTATGATCAACAACACTTGAAAATTCTGGCAATATTCTTTTAGGGAAAAAAAATTCTAGAATGATGAAATAGCCCAAGATAGTGATTATACTTAGTAAAATTTATCACTCAAGATGCAGTCAATTCACATTTTCTATTATGTTAACAGCCATCCTGAGGGAAGCCAAAAGTCCCACACAGATTTTTGTATCATAGAGCTCATATGCAGCTGATTTTAGGTTCAAGTTACTGGTAGATTTTTTTTTCTATTCTTACTAATAACATTTTTTATGTCCACTTTTTAAAATTATTATTATCATTATTTTAACATTATTAGCATATAAATATAACATATGTATGCAATTTTCAGTGAGTCTTTTAAAATGGCAGACAATATTTGAATACAAAAAGATAATGAAAAGCATGACAATTGTCTTCAGAGTTCTTCCAGGAAGTTTCTTTCCACATTTTCATCCTTTTAAAATCAAATATTTCATTCGGCTTGATCTGACAATAAGGCTTTTGACTTACATCTATGTTCCAATGGTGGTATAAATACATGCATACACACATCTCCACACACACACACCACACGCTCACCTATCCACACACACATACATACATACATACAGGCCCACACGCTCACAGTGCCATGAGTTCCCTAACAACAGGAGTATGTACTGAGAAATGCACCCTTTGGTGATTTTGTCATTTTGTGAACATCACAGCATTAATGAACCCAGCTGGCTACCCTACCACCAGGCAACACAACCTTACAGGACCGCCATCACCTATGAGCCCAGCTGCTAACAAAAACATGTTCATGAGGGATGTGACTATGCATAGCTTCGTTTTTACCTTTATATTTCTTTCTTTTAACAATCAATTAATGAAATACAGTTTGGTCCAAGGAGTTCAGAGCCACTCAATTCTTTTGAACTAACGAAGTTGCAAAGTCATTTTCTTACATAGCTCATTACCGTAAATTTGTCTAATTGTGTGTTTAATATGGTTACACATGGATAAAAAAAAAAAAAAAAAAAACATTTTTTCTTCCTTTGATTTCTGACTCAATTCGATTTACAAATTTGGAAGTTCGTTGACCTGAATTCTCCATTGACTAGTAATATAACAACTTAATTCCAGTTTTAGTTTCTCTTTATATTTTTATATTTGTAAAAATATCATGGTGGGAATCTTCCAATAAGCATGAGAAGTTTATATCTGAGTACAGCAGGTGGGTATCAGAGTCACAGAGGATAAGCACTGGGTATCTTGGCAATGTTCTGAAACTAATATTGCCAAAATTTTATAAAAGAAAATACATGTTTACAGAAGAATAGAATTTAGCTATAAATGGGCCAGCCAAAAAGCTCAGCAGCTTAAAGTTCCTGCTTAGGTCGGCACAGGGGCCAGGGGTTCAACTCCCAGGCCTGCCATGCCAGTCCCCCCCCCCCGGGATGTACTGAGATGGCAACTGAGACTTGGCATGGTGGCGTGCCCCTGTAATCCCAGCTCTTTGGAGGCTGTAAACAGGCAGATCACTATGAGTACGATCTAGTAGTGAGACCCTGAACACCCTGTAGACCCTTCCCTAAAATATAAAAAAAAAAAAAAAAAGAATTTAACTATAACCAAGAATTGGCTGTCAGGGATTTGGCCATTTGTCTTTGGGCATTTATTTTTTCTTCTTCCAAATTGTAAAAGCAAGATAAGAACAAATATAAAGATAAAGGAAAATCTATTACCCCATAATATCCAGATCCAAGTTTATATAAAATATAGCTATATATACACAGACATATCTAAGTGATCAATAGAACTCCTAATTCCAAAGATGACCAGGAACCTTTGTGTGTCAGTCAGACTGACCCTAAGAAACCCAAATCTTCCCATGTTTTCATGTAGCCCAAGCACCAGCACCCAAATCACCTCACTGAACACCCATCTAAAATGCCTGGATCACAGGCCTGCTGGCTCCTTATTCAAATGACCATACATTCATATATTCCTATATACAAATACCTGTGAGAGTCTCTAAGGCCAGACATATGTTTTCCCAGCCTATAACTTAGTGTCCCTGGAAATGCAAGTATAAAACTCCTCATTTTATAAGAAAGCATCCCAGGCTTCATCAGTAATTATTTCATCTTCTGAAAGAAATCAAATGAAATATTCTCTTTCTAAATCCTCTTTAAATAAGTTCACAAAAGAGATTTTGCTCTTGAGTGTGCATAATAGATATTTTGGCATGGACGAGTCTTATTTCCCTAAGGATGGGAGTTCTTTCTCCCTGAACAAGAGCAACAGTCCAATTTTACAAAAACACCACTTCTGAAAGAATTAACAGAGAGACAAAGTATCATTTCAACCATTGATCTTTCCATATGTTCCTAAAAGGACTGATGCTTTCACTTATTTCTGTTGTATTTCCTTTCTCTTCAAATACTATGTTTAAGCAAGGTTGGAGCAATAATTAATATTCAAGAAACAAACCTATTATTAGCTCATTTCTTTATCAATATCTTTAAAGAAAACAATGTTTATTAACAATTGAGATAGCTTAAACAATAGTCTTCAGTATCAAAAATTTTTGTAGATTATTTGGTATGAAATACTCCTGAGGTTATGCAATATAATAGTGTCCACTCCAAATCTTTTTGGCAACTAAAATGAGTCAAAAATTAGTTTTGTCAAGTTAAAGATTTTAGCATTCTAGATTTTGATTTTAAAATGGTATTTCTAAAATTCCAGAAAAATTATAATATGTCGATACTAAAAATTAACAAATCTTGCTATAACTTTAAAGTTAGACAATGATGTCCTGTTGGCCCTCCTTCACCCCATGACATCACAAGTTCTTCAAAGTTATGACTCTCAAAAGTTGAGCTTAGCATTCTTACCTGGTACCCTCTTTGCCCAGTTGATCATATGAACCAGCTCTCGGTCTGCCAGGTTGGTCAATAAGCCCATCATTGAAGCTTCACTGAAGGGCTTGGTAGGGTCGTACTCAGAATAGAGTAAGGGCGGCTCAGCATCCATCAAGGCACTGACCATCTGATCAGCCGTCAAGGACAAGGCTGGGCTGTTCTTCTTGGTGTGCTTAATTACAAGAGGGCTTGGCCAAAGGTTAGATCCTCTAACGTCTCCAGAGGGCCCCACTTCATTTCTCCTGTCTTCATCATCTCTTTGTCGCTTGTATTTCAACATTCTCCCTCCTCTTCGGTCTTTCCGTATCCCTGAAAATGTAGGAGGAAAAATTAGTTTGCTTCTCTCGTGTTAAATTTTATCTAAAGATCATATTCAAAACTAACATCTTCTTTTTATTAAGAAAGATGTTTAAGTACACAGGCAAACTAATAAACATTTAATAACTGGCACTTTGAGAAATAAAGAAAAAGGAATTCATTTGCATAATTTTCTAATTTTCATGGTATAAATACTATCACTGTAAGGAATTCCAAACTACTTGTTTGACATCAAGAACCTTACAACTTCTGAAGATATATGACAGGAAGTTTTCATAAGCCATAGAACAAGTTGGCTCTGACAACCCAGGAGAAGTGTGTGTGTGTGTGTGTGTGTGTGTGTGTGTGTGTTAACAGGTACTATAAAAAGAACACAATTGTATTACTGAAATATGATTTAACATCAAAGATTGTTTTTGTTATGAATATATTTTCAACAGTAAGTTAAAAGGATACTTTTAATAGTGGAGACATTGAATAGAACAATGGAGTAAGACCTGCAGAGATGGAGTCCCAACAAGTACATCAATCTGAATGACCATTCATTCATGAAAAAATGTTTAAGAGCTAAAGAAACCATGAGAGTTACAGTGCTTGGTTTATCATAATAATAAAAAAGATACAACAGTGCAGGTAAGAAGGAAAGAGTTAGCTACATTACCCCTTATTGAACTCTGAGCACCACAGTACGGAGAGAGATCAGCCACTTGAGGGAGAGGTAAGAACTAAGAGAAGGTCTCTGATCTGAGTCCCTAAACTAATCCCCCACAGTGAATCCCCCACCTAGTACTTGACAGGATTCTACATCTCTTACCTCCAGGGCATTGGCCTCTGACAAAGCCCATGAATCTAAGCTTGCACCAGTACAATTGCTAATATTTTGTTGGTGCACTGGAAGTATTGGCCTGTACCTTTGTCCTGTATCAAAAAAAGCAAAAAGACCTCAAATAAATGACCTACTGTTATACTCAATGAAAAAGGCAAAAAAAAAGGAATAAAAGAAATTTAAAAAGCAGAATGAAATGAATAGACATTAAAACATAAATACAAAACTCAATAAAATTAAGACAATTTTTTGAAAACAAAAATAAACTTTACTATAGATGAAAAAACAACAGAGACTCAAATAAAGTCAGAAATGAAAAAGGAGATATCATCTCACACCACAGAAATGAACAGGTTCATCAAAGACTACTTTTGACAATTGTATGCCAATAAATTTGATAACCTAGAAGAAGTGAGCAAATTCCTTGGTGTATATGTCTTATCAAAACTGAACTGCAAAATATAAGACATACAAACAAACCAATGTTGAGTAACAAAATTAAATCAATAATAAAAAAATCTCAGAATCATATTACTTCATTGCTGAATTCTACCAAATATTTAAAGAAATAATACCAATTACTTTCAAGTTATTAAAAAAATTAAAAAGTAAAGAACACTGCCAAAATCTTTGTTGTACAGTGAGCATTATCCTAGCAAGAAAACCAGATAAGCACACAGAAAAGAAAGCTACAGATTAACAACTTCAATGAAAATGAATACAAAAATTCTCAACAAAATATTCACCATGATGAAGTGGGCTGTAAGAGTAGCTCAACACATGCAAATCAATAAAACGATGCATCAACAGAATGAAAGACAAAAATTCTTTTGTTCACTTCAACAGACGTAGACAAAAGACCTGATAAAACTCAATAACCTTACCTTAGAAAAGCTTGAATAAATTAGCTATGAAGAACATACCTTAATGTTGCAAAAACCAAGTATCAGTATAATAAGCCCCAAGCTCACATAATATTGAATAAGGCAAAGCTGAACACTTTCTAAGATCCAAAACAAGAGAAAAACACCTACCCACTTTTAACACTTTTATTCAACCTAGTACTAGCAATCCTAACTATAGGAGGGCAATACAATTAAATAAATGTTATCCAAACTGAAAAATGAGGTATCAAACTGTCACTGTTTATAGAGACTATCTTATACAGAGATTGTAATGCCACAAAGATTTCACTGAAAACCTCCTAGAATGAATGAATCTTCAAGCTTTCAAGTTATACAATCAATATAAAAAATCAGTAGAACTTCTACAGATCAGTAATGAATTATCAAAAATCCAAAGCAGTGCCAGGGAGATGGCTCACTGGAATAAGTGCTTTCCTGGCAAGCACAAGGGCCTGAGTTCAAGCCCTGGTTCTGCCAAAAAAAAAAAAAAAAAGATATCTATGTTTATGAATTAGAAAAATTAATATTGTTAAAACATCCATATCATTTAACATGATCTGTAGATTTAATATAATTCCTACCCAAGTACAAAGGACATTCTTCTCAAAAATAGAAAGAATTTCTATAAAACCACCAAAAACTTAGTTGAGAGGGGCAGAAAGAAAAGAGAAGACATGAAAATATTTGACTTTAAAATATACTACAAAGTCATAGTAATGAAAAATAGCACAATGTTGGGATAAAAGCAAAAACATACACCAGTGGAAAAGAATGCACAGCATAGAAGTTATCTCACATCTTCAAGGAAGATGCTAAGACCATATATGGGGGGAATTAAGTGTCTTGAGCAGATGTTGCTGAGAAAATTAGATAACCATGTACAGAAGAATGAAACTGTATAGGAATATCTCAATACAAAAAGAAACTCAATATATATTAAGATTTTAAATGTAAGACATGAAACTACTAAAGGAAACACAGGAGAAACACTTCAGGATGTTGGATGGCAAAGATTTCCTAGATAAGCCAACTACTCCCACCCCAAGCATAGACAACTAAAATAGCAGACAAATGGGATTATATCAGACTGCACAGCAAAAGAAACAATGAATAGAATGAAGACTGTACATACAAAAGAAGAAACTAATTGCAAATTCTATATAGATATGGGATTAATAGTAAGGATGCATCAAAAACTCAACTCGATTGCAAAACTGTCATTTGAATCATCATCATCATCATTCAATTTTAAAATGAAAACTAAACCAAAATACAAGAGGACATTACTCAAAAGAAGACATGCCATTAATCAACAGGCATTTAAAAATGCTCAACATCAACAATCAACAGAGAAATGCAAGTTAAAATCACAATAAAATATTAGCTTGCACTGGATAAGGTGCCATTCTCAAAAACAAAAATTACAAGTGCTAGTGAGGGTGTGAAAAAAGGATTGTTTCACACTTTTGGATTGTAAACTAATGTAGTCATAAAATATTTGACTTCAAAATATAGTACTCTGTAAACTACTATATAGATAGAACTACTCTAGGATCCAGCACAACCACTATTAGGCATATATCCAAATGAAATAAAATTATTGTATCAAAGGGACATCATCACTCCTTGCTTGTCCACTGGAACACTATTCACAATAGGCAAGAAATGGAGAAAATCTAAATGTACATCAGCTGATGAATGAACAAAAAATGGATACATACATTCAGTGGAGTACATTCAGTCATAAAACTGGTAAAACCTTGCAACTACATGGATAGAAATGAAAGACACTGTGTTACATGAAATAAGCCAGGCACAGAAAATCAAGTTTTACATGGTATCTATTATATGTGGAATCTTTCTTTTTTTTTTTTTTTTTTTTGTCTTTTTGAGACAGGGTCTCACTATGCAGTTCAGGCTGGCCTTGAGCTCACTTTGTAGCTAGGCTGGTCTCAAAGTCACAACAATCCTCCTGCCTCAGCCTCCTGAATGCTGGGATTACAGGCCTGCGCCACCACGCTCAGCTTTATATGTGGAATCTTAAAAAGTAGATTCCAAAGAAGTTGAGAATAGAACAACTGATCCAAAAGTTGGAGGAGAGTAGAAGAGAGAGAAAATGGGAAAGATTGGTCAGATGATACTACGTTTCAGTTACATGGGAGAGATAAATCATGGTGCTCTGCTCCACAATAACAGATAATCATAATGTAGTATATACTTCCCCAAAAGGTAAAATTTTGAACACTCTAACCCCAAGAAAATGATGACTATCTGATTATTGTACAAATGAACACATATGTTGAAATCATCACCTAATACCCACTAAATATGCACAATCATATATCAGTAAATATTTTACTCTTTAAGGGTTATTTTTTTAAAGCAATTAAAAATCATCTAGTAAATATTCTTATTGCCAAGCAGACCTTTTAAGAGAGCACACTAAAGATCAGTAGCCCAAAATGTGTGTTACAGGGTCAAGGTCCCTGCAGTGTCCAGAAGGTAACTCATGGCTATTAAATTGCACCTTGTTATCTTGAAATTGACCCCAGTTGTGCTGTTAGTGAAATGCTCTCAGCTAAGCAAGTGTTTTTAATGACAAAAATTAACATGAACTTCTATAGTCTCAAAAAAGTTGCTTTTCCCAAAATTTGTCAGAGGGCAATAGTTCTTACATATCCACACAGGAAATTGCCATTGTAGTAAAAAGGTAGTACACCTATTTTTATATTAGAGACATGAGAAATAGATGGTATAGAACACACTATCCAGCTATCACTCCACAGTACATGTACCACTAACACGAGAACTTTATCCTTTTTTGTTCTATTTTGTCAAGGATTATGGACAAATGTGTGGCTGCAAAAAATTTTAACATGTATCATTTATTTTGGGAGGGCTAAATTAGGCATATTATGTGACTTTTTTAAGAAAACAACAAAGAGAAGTCATCAACTCATCCTATCTGCTCAGTACTAACATAAGTATTTATCAGAATTCTTAAAATAAATAATAAAAAATTATTATATAAAGATTATTATTATTATTAGCACTGATGTATAAAGAACTTGTTATGTGGTTTATCTACATGTATTACTATCAGGAAGCACATTAGAACTAATTTGTTCTCATAAGAAACCTAAAAGGTAATTATCAGAAAACTGCTGCTTGGAGCATTTTGCAGACTTGTTCGTGATTATTCTCCAGGATTCCATATCCATCCTTGGAAATGAAGCTGATTTGGTTTTCTTTCTTGATAAATAGAGATTTTTGCATTTTGCCCATTATCACAAGTACCAAGTTGATACACTGAGGGACCCCTGTAGGTAAAAGACATCAGATGAGAACAGTAGTGTGTGGCCAGCCATGGTACTCTCACGCATTTCTATTTTCCTGTCACCTGTCCAACACCTGAACTACAGGAGATGGTACTGACACCCTCTGCTCAGCTCACCAGCTCATTGAAAGTACCATGCTCACTGCTGGATGCTACTCTTTAAGACAAATAAGCATCTTCCACCTGGAGTAGCTGATTGTTGAGGAGACAGAACTCCTCAACTCTTCCTGAAGAAAATATGAAGGCCAGAGAAAGGAAGACCAACAGGAAGCAAAGCACCACCTCAAGGTTGCTGATGAGCCCAAAGGCTGACACAGAAACAAGCAATGTGCAGAAACCGCGGGCATTCATCTATAGTGCAGGGGTAATGGACAGTCAGTTCGTAATGGAGCAGCTATTAACAAAGATGCTGCCACAAAAGGAGAAACATGAGTTGGATCACTAGTAGCTTCAAGAACAGGTTAGAGGGTCAAGGAGATAGCTCAGGGGTTTAAGCACCTGCCTGGCAAGTGCTAGGGTCTGATTTAGATCCATTCTACCAAAATAATAAATAAATAAATAAATCCATCCATCCTTTTATCTTTGGCTGAGGGAATAGCTTGGTGGTTTAAGCGACTACCTGGAAAGCACAAGAATCCTATTTGATCCCCTGAGAAAAAGAAAGAGAAAGAGAAAGAGAAAGAGAAAGAGAAAGAGAAAGAGAAAGAGAAAGAGAAAGAGAAAGAGGAAGAAGAAGAGGAAGAGGAAGAGCAAGAGGAAGAGCAAGAGGAAAAGCAAGAGGAAAAGCAAGAGGAAGAACAGGTTAGATGAAAACTACGTAGGAATTTTGGGTGAAATTATGACATTTCACTTCCTGGAAGAATACAGAAGTACACTGCTCAATTTAGTCATACAACTAAAGCAATAAGCTGAATGAGCTCAATGAGTTGAACTTGTTTGAATATTAAAAGTATAGGATTAGGACACGACAAAAATGAACACAGATCTGAGATGCGGAACAATAAAGTACTACTGGAGAAATGGAGAGAGAACTGATGATGTCGATTCAATGGATATTAGAAAAGATGCTTTTTCAAATTTCCTTTAGAAGTACACTATTTCCAAGAGCCAAACTCCCTACAAAATGTAGAAACAAAACAAAAATAGACAACTGTGCATGTTATATGGCCAACTCTATGTGATCGGATCCCAGGGTGTGTATGGTCCAATTAAACAAAAAACAAACAAAAATAGTATTTTATTCATTAGTATGTAACTAGAAATTACTGTTGGTAGCATTGCTGTTAAAAATATTTTATAGCAGCTAAAATTCTAAGCAGAATTTAGTGGAAGAAGAACAAAGATGATCCAACTTCTATTTCATTCTAGGTAAATTCAGAACAGAAAATCAGGCGAAAGATTTGTACGATCTGAAGAGAAACCAGAGCATGAGAACAGAAAATCAAAGCCCATGATGACTAGCTGCTTCTATGGTACAAACAGCTAGTTCTTACTCATAAACAGTGGTGGGGCCTAGGAGGAGCAGTGTGATGAAATCCAATGATAAAACTAAATGCTCCTTTTCTGACCTTTTCCAAGACAGTTCCCAGAATTATTTGTAGAAAAGCAACATAAATTCATCCTCTTTTGCCTACTGTGTTTTAATTATCCAGGGAAAAACACAAAAGACTAAACTACCAGCTCTTAAGCAGAGGCAAAAAAAAAAAAAAAAAAAAAAAAGAAAAGAAAACTTCATCTAATTGTTCAATGAGATGCAAATTTAAATGAACAGCTTCTGAAGAGAAAAGGCATATATTTAGCAGGCGCAGGGGGCTGGGAGACAGGAGGTAGGGGATTTTATCCCTGGGCCTGCTCCTGGGGGTGCACTGAGCTGGCAATCGAGACTGGGTGTGGTCACATGCCTGTAATCTGAGCGCTTGGGAGACTATAAACAGGTGGACCACTGCAAGTCTGATCTAGTAGTGAGACTCTGAACACCCTGTAGAGCCTTTCCTAAAAAAAAAAAAAAAAAAAAAAAAAGAAGAGTATGTGTTTGGTAATAGCATTAAATAAATAAAGCAAGATACCCCATATAGTCACTTAGCACACTAAAATATCATTTTCAGGATACTTGAGCTTGTTGACTAGATGTACTAGTGTACATTTCATTCATTATTAGCTCTCAAGTGTACAGTGAGTGGAATTTTATTTCCATGGGGCAAGGCAACTCTATCTTCATCATATTAATATAGAGTTTTAGAAAGGTTGCGTATGGAATCTCTACTTAATAACACTTCCTGTATGGATTTAAGCGATCCTTTTCGACCCCCAGAGGTATTAATTTAAGGGAATTGATTAAGCCAGCCAAGCTGGAAGTGGGAATTAGAAAGAAAAGGAGAGCACCCATGCTCAGAGAGCTGCCTGGGGAAGGCACTGCTGAGGATGTCCGGGGTTGGCTGAGAGACCCTGTAGGGGCTGCATCCTGAAAGGCAAGAGGGCCCAAAGATATGTTAGCTGCTTAAACAATGGATGTCTTGGCCCTAAGATATAAAGATCTGTCCAAATGATTCAAGTAATTTTGAAAAATCACTTCTAATCATTTTAGAGTTTAATTAATTACTCTTTTTTAGTTGTTAAAATCTTTAATTTGGTCAGAGAATCTCAAGAACAGTTAATATACTATACTATCTGAATAGCCATTAATGATAGAATGCACTGGATTATTTGATTCTAACGCATTCTGTTTTTTAAAAGTGCTTCTATTGAAATTATCTTTTATCCTCCTAATAACCTATGACTGCACCAAAAAAGCAGTATAATGCCAGTGAAGTTATTTTCCAGTTTCCTGAAACTACTTCATTATATTACCAAATAGTTTGAACATTGCATAATCACTTTTGTTTCTCAATAATTTCACATTACTCATGAGGTATTAAGAACCCAGGCAAAGATGTACACTAAGCTTTTCAAATTCAACATGTTGAAGAAAACAGAAGGGCTGAAGAATAAAAAGATGAAATAAAGATGAGAGCTAATAAAAATTTCTCCATAAAATTCCCTCTGCATAAACTCTACTGCTGTCCTTTCAAATACTCTGGATGAATCTTACAAGGTTGAGAAAGAAGCTTAGGTTAACTATCATGGGCAACAGAGGATTTGAACCAAAGTGCATCCAACTGCAAAGCCTATGTATCACATTACAGTATTGTTGTAGTGCTCTTATGAAAGCATTAGATTGGGCTATATCTTCACGTTATATAATTAGAGATTGTTATTAAATAACATAGCCACTTCTAAAGTCAAGGACCTGCAAATTATCCACTTCATTTAAAGCTTGTTAGTACTCTTCCTTTTCTGTTCACATCCAAAGAATCACCACAACCCGACAAGAATTTTCTCTTATGACTCATTTTAGTCCATTCCCTTCTATTTACTGCCGCCATCTGCCATAATGAACTGGCCTTCATTCTACCCTCCAACCAACTGACTGGTGACTTGTTCCTCTCCACTGAACACAGGTTCGTCAAGTTATGATCTCTCTAAATCCATCATTTAATCAACTCTGATGACTAGGCAGTTCCATGGGGGATATCAGAAATGGTAATATATATATATATATATATATATATATATATATATATATATATATATAATGGTAATATATATATATAATATATATATATATGCGTGCTATGTATATATGCAATATATATATTATTTTTAATTTTAAGACACTGAACTGCTAAAACAAAACTGTAAATTAAAATTAAAATTCCTAGGTTTCCACAAAAGTACTCCAAAATATCTTTCAAAGCTATCCTTACAAATCCTCTCCACAGAAGACGTGGTATTTTTACATAATGGTATATTGTTCAACCATAAAGCAGGATAAATTTGAGGCTTTTATCAGTAGACAGATGCAAATAGAGACCATATTCTTAAGTGTAATAAATCAGGCCTGCATGTACAAACATCATTATTGTCTCCTTAGTATAAGAACCTAAGAGGGCAAATAAAATCTAAAGGATACAATAGATACCACGAAAAGGGAATGGACATGTTCAAAAGTAATGAATTACTGAGATGCAGAGAAGGATAGGAGGGGTGGGGGGGAAGAGATGCACTTATGTAGTATGCAGATGGCTTGGATAGCGTACTGTGGATTTCTGCTGGTCTGTGGAAAGGAGTAATTAATGCTTCATTAGGAGGACTTTTGTCAATTTTTTTTCCTTTTTCTCTTGCCTTAATTTCTTATAATTTTTTCTTTCTTCTTCCAATTTTGCATGCATATATCTGGTAATCTGAACACCTTTCATTTTTTTGGCAGACCCGGGGATTGAACTCAGACCCTCGTGCTTGCCAAGGAAGTGCTTATTCTACTGAGCCCTCTCCCTGGCCCTGAACAACTATTTTGAAGACAACATTGTGCAACACAATACTTTCAAATCCATATTATTTTGTTCAGTGAAATTCTGTATCATTTGTAATTTTTTTCTGTTTTATTACTATTTTGTACATTTTAAAAAATAAGAACAAATTTTAAAAATAAAATGAATAAATCCTCTCCACCAAGCTTTTGTTTTAGTAAACTAAGACTCGGCTTGTATCTCTTTAGGATGCATTCAAAAATCGCTGTCTTGTTCTTTTTCTACGTCTTTTCTTCATTCAACCTCAAAACATTAAAGTCCCATCTCATCCAGGGTCGATCTTAGACCCAACCCCAACCTCATGGCTCAACGTCCTCTGCTCTCAGAGCACGGATTCTCGGTGCTATTCTACCCACTACACTGCACCCACACCCCTCATCTTCACTGGGCCTCAGACTTTCCTTGCAGGCCAGAAGTTGAAGCAATCACAAAGCCAATCTCGTTTACTTTCCTTTTTTCTTTAATTTTTTTTAATTTTTTAAAGAGATTACAGAATAGTACTAAAACAAAGAATTTATAAGTGATACAGAATTCCACTTAACAATATAATATGAATATTTTTAAGAGTATAGAACAGCATTAAAACAGAAAAAGAACAAGTAGTACAGAATTTCACTTGACAAAATAATATGAATTTCACAGTATTTATTGTAATGCATAGCGTTGTCTTCTGAGTAGTTGTTCATATTACCAGATGCATGCAAAATTGGAAGAAATAAAAAAAGAAATACAGAAGACATTAAGAAGAGAAAAAGGATAAATAATTGAAAAAAGTAGATAAAAGAATGTTAAGTATTAACAGTTCCTTTCCATATCATTTCTGCACTGTCCTGCACTAGTCAATGCCCAGCATTTAAAACCAACTCTTTCACATATTTTGTCAAGTTTCATATTCATTTGTTTCACATTTCTGTTGGGGAGGTCATCAAGGCTCTGCAGCTGCACTCTGCCTTGATGGGAATGTTTCTCTGATCATTAATTTTCATGAAATCCCTTATTCCCATCTTGTCTCTAGCAACAGACTACCAATTTGAAGGCTTCCATTCCTTCTTCTAAAGTTTTACCAGCATGAATCCTATTAGGATTTCCTTTTCCCTTCTGTAAAGTACAATGAACACAAGGATTTCCAGTCCAATTTTAAAAAGTGGAGAGGAGAGGAAGTCAAGGTTATTTTTAGTCAAGGCAAACTTTTCTCTTCCCCCCGACTGAATTCATCTCCCCAGTGCCAAGTTCAGGAATCTCATGCCCTTAACTTGCTCTCTCCATTTCCTAACACTGATTCATTGCTTTCAAAGTGCAGTTCCTTCCTTTCCCACTTGCTAACCATGAAAACATTTCCATTCGCACTTATCTGATCATCCTGGTTGATCTAGACATGGTGGACAGGAGGCAAGGCTTTCTCAGGCCTTCTACAGTGTAATTTCTGGAGGCAGCACAAGCTCATGACCCTAGAAACAGTTAGCCCTCCAGGGACGTGCAGCCCTCTGCATGCTCCTTAAGTTTCATTGTGCGAAGGCAATTCTCCCTTCATGTGTGGGATGATTTATCACCTGTGTAGGAGTTGGTTTCCAAAGCAAGTTGAAAAAGGCTTCCTGGTTCATGTTACACAAAGGCACAGAACGGCATGATGGAATAAAGACAGAATTTTCAAAAATCTCAGTCTTCAGTTTTTCTAGAAGTCCAGAGTTACTACAGAGTACCTAAGGTTGCAGAATTTAGGCAAACCAGAGACCAATGGGAGATCTGTGTTATTTTTTGAGTACTTCAAACTATTATAAGCTGTTGTTTCTGGGGCATTGTTCATACATTAGTGAAAGGTATAATTTCATTAACTAATTGGTAGAATAAACATTTTTTCATCCTTGGTTTCCTGGAATCTTTATTGTCTTCCTATATTTGTCCAGTTCCCTCAGATATGAGCTGGGTGACACTTGCTTTTCACTTCAGAAGCCACAAGGACAATCCCTGCTTTCTGAAGCCACAGATGCTAAGGTGAAAGGAGGGGCTTTCTGCCATGCACAACATGCTCCCCCCGAGACTCTGTTGCGAGGACACAGGACAGTTCAGTCTGCTGCCCTCCCGTGACTCAAGTGCCTGCACGTGAAGGCAGGACAGCTGCCAGCCGGCCCCAAGGGCTGCTCCACAGTGTTCTTCCTTCACATGATTTCCAAGCCTGCTTCTTTTGTCTTCCCATTAACTCTGCAAGCTAAGCATTTATTGAACGCTTCCTATATGCAGGTGCTCATCTGAGCTCAGGACGCAAATTCCATAATCTCATTTCCAAAGTCAGCATATAAAGTAGGGATTATAATATCTCTTTCTAAAACCAAGGAAACTGAGATACAGAACTGGGGTTTGAACACAAGGGCCCATGCTCTTCAACACTATGCCACTGCTATCTCAAGAAATACTGCCCGGTACAATTTGGACAAAAAAATAAGCATCGATAATCCACAAAATAAATGGTCCCTGTTCTATTTTGGTGTTTATACTTGGGGCCATACAATCCCCAAAAGGCAAACTATTAGACAGGTCAAAGCTTTTACTGACTCACTGATATAGTCGTGATTTTATAATAATTGGAATTTTCAGCTGTAACATTTCTTATCCAATATTCTAGATTACATAAACTCTAGTCTATAATTTTTTAAAATTCCTTGTTTTTCCATTCCTGCTTTTAAGATGCAAATTATCTGCTTATTAATAGTCCATAGTGCTTGACTATCAGATGTATTTAGACTATTTTTCTTCAAATGAATCAGGTGGTCTAAAGTTAGCATCTATCTCTGACTAAAATAGCTCTCAAAATCATCTTCACCTTGAGTTATGAAAGAAGCTACAAGCAACTGAGAACTGGTAAAAAAGCCTCCAGAGTCGGGAAACCTGTCCTACATCACTCAGGTATACATACATAAGTGGTGCGCTTCAAGTCCATTTTCATTGTGTTCATTCATTCATACAACAATCAGTATTGATGGTAGTAAAGTCCCTACCATCAAGATACTCTTATTTTTGTGAGATAGAGAGACATTAAACAAATAAATGGTGTCATGTAATTATTAGTTGCAGGTGGAAAAACAGACTAGGAAGGGGAAGGGGAGGGTATTTGGAACTCAGAGCATTTCTCTGAGGTACAGAGCAAAGCAAGCAGAACAGCTTGTTCCTGATGTAGGAAGGACCAGCAGAATCACTACCCTGAAGAGGAAATGCATCCAAAGGGAATAAGGATGAGCCAGAGACCCGGAAGGCCAGAGTCAGCAGCCTCAGCAAGGAAGACATAGGCTCTGAGGGCCAGCCTTGTCAGGCAAACAGACTAGGTGACAGCTGTATTATTGTGAAGCTGATGAGAAGCCATTATTTTTGAACACAGGACTAACATGATAGGATATTTCATTTTAAACTACTACTCTGGCATTTCCCGGGAAAACGAAAAGCCAAGAGTGACAGATGCACAAGTTAGGAAGGCACTGCCGTTCACTAAGTGAAAGAGACGAGCAGCCTCCATTAGGGTAATGCAAAAGAAGGTGAGAAGAGCCAGAGGTCAGGATACACTTTCAAATGAACAACAAGATGTGCTGATGAGCTGAAAGAAGAGTCAGGAAAGAGAAAAATTTTAAATCATTGTGATTAGTGGAAAAAGCAGACAACATAGAACAGATGTATAATAAAGGTGAAAGATGTAAGGCCTAACGGAAAAAATTAAAAAATAAATGCTAGACATGTAAAAACACTGAAAAGTAAATGAAGAATATTTTTCATGGTTTATCAGTAGACCTGTCCTGGCCACAGGAACAATCAGTGAGGTAGAAGGTAACTCAGTAGAAACACGTATATTAAATTCAGAAGACCAAAAAGTGTAACATAGGCATGACTAGAATACTAGTAGGATAAGAAAAAGGAAAACAGAAAGAATATCTGAGGTAACTGATTGAGAGCTCTCCAAGATTAACAACAGAGACCATACTGTGAGTACAGGAAGTTCAGAGCACAACAAAGGAAAGAGGGGAAAACCTGCCCAAACATAGTTCTATCTAAGGAAAAAGTGTAGCTAGACAAAGAGAAAGAAAAATCTTGTTAAATGCCAGACAAGAGAAAATGTATAACTATAGAGAGTAGGACAAAAATAAATCAGATTTCTCCTCAGAAACCATGTGTACACAAAGAGAGAAATGTGTTGAAGTATAAACTGAACAATCTAGAATTCAAACTTCAGGAAAATTATCCTTGAAAAGTGAGGGGAAAAAAGAAAACAAAATCCAGACAAGGGCCGGGGATGTAGCTCAGTGGCGCAGCGCCTGCCTAGCAAGTGCGAGGTCCAGAGTTCGATTCTCGGTTCCAAAAAAGAAAATAGTAAAAATAAGACCAAAAAAAGCTCCTTTGGGGAAAAAAAAAAAATCCAGACAAAATCTGAAGGAATTCATCACCTGAAAGAAACCCTAAAAGATCTTCAGGAAGTAGGGAAAGGATCTATAACTCAGAAATTTATACTTACATAAAGTATGAAACATTGTCAAAGGCAGAATAGACAAAGGTAAACAATATTTTAACAGTATTAACAAATCTACCTAGTAACTGTGTGTTTAAAATAATCTCAGTAATTACTAATTAGGTGATCATAACATATATAAATGAAATGAATGATATAAATAGCTACTCTACATGTAAAATGGTATAATGTTTTTTGGAGACATACTTAGAGTGGTTAAAATATGCACTGTAAATGTTAGAGGAACAACTACAAAAAGAATAAGTGTAATTGTTGCTAAGAGAAGATGTACATGGAATTACACCAAATGTTCAAATTAAGATGGAGTGGCTAAAAAAAGAGGCCTCTGGCAATAAACGTGAAGGTGAAATAGTTACAAACTCAGTTGTTGTTAACCCAAATACCTCAATAAGTACTTTAAATGTAAATGGCATAAATATATCAAATGAAAGGTAAACATTTCCAAGACTGAATTGTATGTTTTGAACAAGAAACCCATATAAAATTTCGAGACTCTTGATATGTTAAAAACAAAAAAAAATGGATAAAATTTATAATATTAATATGAAAAAATAAAGCTGCAACCACTATACTAAGTTTAGGCTACAGAGCAATGAAAATAATCAAAGTTTAAATTTAGGATTACATAATGGTACAAGAATTGATTCTCCAAGAAGACATAATAAAGCAATTACATGTGTATTTATTAATAGTGAATCAAAACACATAAGGCAAAATGGTTAAAACTGAAAAGGTGGGGGCCGGGGAGCTGGCTCAGTGGAATAAGCGCTTCCCTGGCAAGCACAAGGGCCTGCGTTCGAACCCTGGTTCCACAAAAAAAAAAAAAAAAAAAAGAAAGAAAGAAAGAAACTAAAAGGGGAAGCAGACAAATCCACTATTTTACAGACATTTCTATCAGCAACTAGTAGTGTAAACAGGCAGAAGACTAGTGCAAATACAGTTGACTTGAATGGTACGATACACAATATCAGTTTAATGGCTATTGCTAGAACACTGCATTACACAAGTCTTTTTGAGCTTCAGTTGAACATTCACCAGCACTAGACTGCAAAATACCCTTAAAGTTCATACAAAAATCATACAATGTATGCACCCACATGAGAATGGAAATAAAGTATACATCAGTCAGAGAAAGTTACGTGGAACATTTCTGAACATTTGGAAATTAAACCACACCATAGCATAGGGGAAGCCCAGGGAGTCCTAGGCATGGGAGAAAGCCGGGATCATGGCAGACTATAAATCCAGTGCAGGGATTTAGTCTGAAAGTGGCTCCTCCTGCTTGGCACACTAGCTTTGGAAAAGAAATCCATAGAGGTCTTAGAGTATTGTCACCAGGCCTCTCGTGACAGGATACTGCCAGACTGTACAGGTTCTGGTGATTCCAAGCTCTTGCTCTTCTGAACTAAGTTAGGCAGGATAGTCAATGAATTTTTATTTAATGTTATGGAAGAAAAAGGAAAAAAGTTAATAAGTGAAAAAGTGCAACAAAAATAAGTGAAGAGACACAGGACGGGCCCCTGCAAGAACAGGAGGACACCCACACAGGAAGACAGTGATGGTCTGAAGTCAGCGACCACTCGCGCTTTTCTGTCTTTTCAGATCTGACCCTTGGGAAGTTGCTCTGCATGTATCTTGGCCCGATTGACAGGCCATCTCTGGCTTCTGAGCCTCCATTCTGTTCATGGTAATTGATAGTTTGCTTCCTCTTATCTACTTTTTTTTTTTTGACATGGCAAGTGCTGGGATTACAGGTGTGCATCACTATGCCTGGTTCTATACCCAGCCACTTTCAAAGGACATGAGAGCCAAAAGAAAAAAACAAATAAAAGGTCTCAAAATACATTTTTAAATATTTTATATAAGTGAAAATGAAAATAAAAATTTTAGGATGGAGAAAAATTAGTGCTTTGAGGAAAATTTATTAAAGTGATTACATATGATAAGAAACATCAGTAACCTTAGCTACCACTTTAGGAAAACAGAAAAAAAAAGGCTAGGTACATACAAGGTAAACACAAAATAATAAGAATAATTAGAATCAAGAGAACTGAAAACTGTTCTTCAAAACACAACGAACAGCTGCAATTTAAAATTCACAAAGCCACTACTTGCAATAGTATATGAAATACTTGGACATCCATTACAAAGCATGATCAGATCTATACATTAAAAACTATAAAACACTGATGAAAATCAAAAAAGTTCTGAAAAATGAAGGCATGATATCATGTCATAGATCAGAAGTTCAATATTGTCAAATTTTCATATGGTTTAAAATTAAGATGCTAATTCTTTTCCATTTATAAGTCCAGTATAATCCAAGCAAAATTCTCAGTAATATATTAGTAGCTATAAACAAACTGAGTTGGAAGTCCTAATGGGAAGACAAAAGACCAAAGTTAACTCTTCATCTGAGGAAAAGATAAAATTTAGGAGAAATTAGAAGATTCACACTATCTGATAACAAAATTACATTAAAGGCTATTACATTAAAGGCTGCAGTAATAAAAGAGAGTGTGGGTGCTGGAGAGATAGCTCAGTGGTCTAAGTGCCTGTCTAGCAAGTGCAAGGACCCAGGTTTAGTCCTTGGTACTGCGAGCTATTCTGGCCCCAGAACCCTGGATGCACCATGCTGCCCATTGAAACAGGGCATGGTGGAATTCACCTGCAATCCCAGGGCTTGGAAGACTGAGGCAGGAGGATCACTACAAGTCTGAGCTGCATAGAGAGACCCTGTACCAAACAAATAAATAAATAGATTTTTTTTTTAAAGAAGAAAGCAGTGTTGCCTTGGTGAAAGAACATAGAGGTGGACCAGTAGGTCAGAACAGAGATCTCAAGAATAGATCACAAATATCCTCAACTGATATTTGACAAAGATGAATAAGAAAAAGACAATTATTTACCTAAGCATTGTTGAAACAAGTGGATCTAAATGTACAAACAACACACACACACAAAAAAAAAAACCTATCCACAGACCTACCTTATACAAAACTTAACTCTAACTGGATCACTGGTTTAAATATATAATGCAAAACTACTTTTTGAGGAAAACAGAGAAAATTCTACAAGGTATTCACCTTGGTAAGGTTTTACATACAACAGCACAACATGTGGAAGATAATAAAAATAAATTGGATGTCACTAAAGTTTTAAAACTTTTCTGAAAAAAGCACTGATTAGACAATCAAAAGACAAAAAAACTAAAATCTTGCAAAATACATGGTTAGGTACAAAAGACTTAAAACAAAAATATATAGTACAACTAATTCATAAAACACAACAAAAAGAAAATAAAAAATAACCAATGTTCAAAAGTGAAATAGATCGGGCAGACTTCATCAAATAATATAAACTATTGCCCCAAAAGAAAAGCCATCTTGAACGGATCTTCAGTATCTTTTGTCATTAGGAATTGTGGCCAGTGCAGTGAGTGGCACATGTCTCTAATTCCAGCACTCAGGAAGTTGTGGCAGGAGAAGTGCGAGGAGTTCAGTGCTTTGGGCTACACAGTCAGTTCTAGGCTAGGATGGACTGCATAGTGAGCTGTTTCTCAAGAAAACAATCGATCAATCAATAAACCAATCAAACACCACTACATAGCTATCAAGTGGCTAAGATCTAAAAGATGGACATAATCAAGTGCTGACAAGAACGTGGAGCAGTAGAAATCCTCATTCACTGCTGATGGCAATAGAAACTCATATAAACTTTGGAAGACAAACTAAAAATTTCTCATGAAATTGAATATAGTCTTACCAGATGATGCACAAATTATAGGCATACATGTTTGCTCAAGCGATTGGAAAATATGCATGCAAAAACTTGCAAAAAAATATTGAGAGCAACTTTATTCCTAATTGCCATGAAAGGAAGCAACCAGAATGCTCTTCATAGATGAATGGTTGAAAAACGGTCCATACAAGAAAACAATATTCAGCAATTAAAAACAATACAACTATTCAACTATGAAAAGATATGGCTAAAACTTAAGATCATGTTGCTAGTAAAAGTAGCCAGTCTGAAAAGGTTACATACTCTATGATTACAATTACATGCCATTCTAGAAAAGATAAAAATACACATATGTTAAGCAGAGTAGAGGTATTTAGAGGTATTTGGTTATTCAAACTGGAAGACTATAATGGTCTATGTGACCTATGTTTATAGCAGCACAATTTGTGATGAGCCAAATCTTGGAAACAACCAAAATGCCCATCACCTGAGGAATGGAGGAAAAAGATGTGGTATTTTTATACAATGGAGTATTACAAAGAAAGACAAACTTGAAGTCTTCATAGGTAAGTGAATGCAACTAGAGGCTATACTCCTCAGTGAAATAAACCAGACCCACATGGGTAAATATCGTATTGCTTCCCTAGTGTAAGAAATAAAAGAAGAAATAAAACCTGAAAGATATAACAGATACAGTAAAAGAGAACAAAACAGAACTTAAGGATTAAACAACAAAGAGGAGAGAAAGGAGAAAAGAGGAAAGAGAAAAAAAGGGTAGGGGGAAAACCATGCAAGTATATATACAGGATGGCTGAGGTGACTGTACCAAGAATTTCCATCAGTTTTTTTTGAAAATAGCAGTTAACGTGTAGATTTTTCACTCTGTATGCTGATACCTGTGAAATAAGAAACTACACTGAGGACAGCAATGTGTAATACAAAAACTATGCTTAAATACTTGTCATCTTGCTCTTCTGAGTGTGTACCATTCCTAATGTCATATCAACTACTCTCTAAAATAAAAACATTTTTAAAGTTAATAAAAGGTAAAAAAAAAAGAGAGAGAGAAACAAAAACAAAAATTTACAATTTCTTGAAAGCAAGCAGTAAAATTCAATCATATATCCAATCTCACATAAATATATGTTAATCTGAGAAACAGATTTGATGATAAAAATAGATAATATATCAGCCCTTGTTAATCATCTATTCTTGTTTTGAAAATTGGTATCAACATATGTTGTTGTATGTTACCCTGTTTTTGTCTTTGTTTCTGATTTTTGTTCTTGCTTCTGTTTCTACTCTTCAAAATAAAATAAAAATTTAAAAATACAAAGTGGGAGGACTGAATGGTAGGTGAAGCCAGGAGATTATGGTAGAGAAACTTTCTGTGATAATAATAGAAAATATTTTTCTATAAGACTATGTTACTAATCCGATGAATATAACAGTTTAAATACTGTCCAAATCTATAAAAGTTTGCAGGACAAAAAATAAATCTCAATGGGTGAAAATTTTAAAAATAATTTAACATAGATCTCAGGATGACATATAGAACATTATCCAAAAATTTAAAATATATGACAAATGTATAGGTATGAAAGTTTATAGTTTATATGTATGGAGGGAGGAGTGAGAAAATACGGTGATAGCTTTGAAAATGAATAAGTGGCATGTGTAGCAGAAAAAGTAAACTGCATAGAAACACCATGTTGTCATTGATAAAGTTGCTCCCATAGGATTCTGGGTTAACAACTCAATGATAAATAGCAGTCTGTAATAGTGAGACTTCACCACTGGTTTATGAGGTAGGTGGCCAATAAGAGGAGTCTAGAAGGATCCAGTTATAGAGTTTGGAGTTGGAGGCACCAGCACAGGTTCATATGTAGCTCAAATGGATGTTACATATAACTTGTGATACATAGAAATACTTCTTGATGTGTGCACATTCTTAGTTCATGTGCATCCATCTCTTTATACTATCAGCTGAGAGGGTCTAGAGCAACCAGTACACCTGCTGCCCAGATCTTGATTCTCAATAAAGAGAACTATGACTCTGTGGAGAAATGGTCAATCATAGGATTGAGGCAGAAAATATACAGGAAAATATGTACGATATTATAGTGACAAGAAATAGATGGTTAAAAAAACAAACAAAAATGTTCCCTAATGATGGATATATGTCCAAAAGATATAGGAGTCCACAAAAAGAGCTTCCATGTACACAAGTCGGATTACTATGAGCAAAAAAATAATAACGTTGGATTGTATCCCACAGATAACATTAGTGTCTATAGATTACATATACACTTGCATACAAGATTAAGTTAATTAATGAAAAAGAACAGACACTTCCAAATAATTTAATTTACCACCCTGGAAAAGGAATATTACTTCTTACTCTTTAGGTGGGAGCCACCCATAATGACTTACTGCCAAAGAGTATGTACAGAAAGAGAAGGAAAGAAAGTGAACAGTGGAGCAGCCGATAGGTGTTACATCAAGCCAGATAAACAATTTAACTTCCACAGGAATAAGTCATATTAATAGAATACACTCTTTATGTGATACTCTGAGAATTACACTTAATCTCTCTGGTCTTCCTTCCCAAAACATACTAATCTCAGCCTAACCATGCAAAAAAAAATCAGAAAAAGCCACACTTAGAATTACTCTAAAAAATACCTGATCAGTATGTCCATGTCACAGTTGTAAAATTTGTAACACAACTGCAACAACCAAGGAGACTCCAGGAGGTTATTAAATTTATTACATCTTATTAGGGTCCTGGAACACAAAAACGACATTAGGTTAAAAATATTTTCAAGGGCCAGGGAGATGGCTTGGTGGAATAAGCACTTCCCTGGAAAGTGCAAGGGCCTGAGTGCATTCCCCGATTCCACCAAAAAAAAAAAAAAAAAAATTCAAAATCTGAATTAAAATAGGCTTAAAAATAATTAAAAATTACTTTTTATTCTTTGATTATGGTAAATGTCCAAATAACATAAGGTGTTGAAAAAAAATGAGTTACCATCTTTGCACTAATTTTGTAAATCTAAATCTGATCTGAAATAAGTTTGCTTTTAAAAAATAGTCAAGGATGAAACATTAAGCAAGAAGTACTTTTTTACAACATTAAAACTGGCTTTCTGCTGCTCCTTCACTATTTGGAGTGATTAGTCTCTGCTATCCCTGCTGCTAGTGAAGGACAGCTGAATTGTCCTACCTGAGAGTTGAAGTCAAAATACAATTTTATAATGATTGCACCATGTAAGTAGAAAGCCACAAAATTGGTAAAGAACAGAAAACTAAGTAGCCTATAACTCAAAACTGCAAAGATTCTGTCTTTGCTGCTTAAGAGCTTTTACCTCCATCTTCTGCTTTCTGAAAAATGTCTGGTAATTGGACAGTAACTCTAACCCTATTGTAACTTTAATCTTTTCCTGAGATGTGCATGTGTGTGTGAGTGTGTGTATGTGTGTGTGTGTGTACCTACCTGCAGAATACTCTTCCTCCGTCACATGTCTTCTGCTCTCTCTGGCCTACTTAACTCCTACTCATCTGAGTCCAGGCAAATGTCTCTCTCAAAGGCATTTTGTCAAACCACTTGACTCGGTCAGCCGAATACTGGTTTCATACCACATAATTCTCCTTCAAAGAACTTATCAAAATTACAACTAAAATACTAACTTACCTTTTAATGTTTAAATGACTGTGTAATTGCACACTGATCACAGAAATGAGGTCAATATGTTCACAAGGGGTCAACATTTAATATCCTCAGAATCTAACACAATATTGTAGTACACCTCAAATAACATTTATTATATTATGAATATTTTATAGTTACTACTTTCAGAGCTAACACTCTCAGAAAGTTTTAATACCACTAAAAACACTATAGTAAAATCCACATACAGATAATCACAAAAATGTCAACCTCACCAGCTGGTACTAATGTAAGAAGAAATATCAATAGTATTAGTGAGTCTCAGAAATGTACCTCGCAATAGATATGGGAAAAAGGGACTAAGCCCGTTCAAAAGGAAGGAATTACCTAGTTGAGGAGAAGGACAGAAGAGGGAGCAGGGGAAAGAGACTTATCCATGTATGTAGTAAGAATGAGGTTTGGACAACTGTACTGTGCGTTTCTGCTAGTCTCTGGAAAGGAGCAGTTGGTGCTTGATTTGTTTTGTCTCCTTTCAAATTTTTCACTTATTTCTCTTCTTAATTTGTTATACATTTGTTTCTTTTTCCAACTTCACATGCATATATCTCATAATATGAGCAACTAATTTGAAAACAATACAACCATGCAACACAACAAATACTGTGAAATTCATATTACTTTATTTTGTAAAATTCTGCATCATGTGTAATTTTTTCTGATTTAATGCTATTTTATACTCTCTTTAAAAAATAAAAATCATAAAAGAAATGTACCATACATTTTTCTTCCTTAACACTGAATTTTTAAATTAAAAATTTTAATTAAAGTTTTAAAGACTTCTCCAATTAAAGAAGTATGATGGTCACACTGAAATGTCCAAGGGCATTTGATAATGAACTGCATGAAAGCGAGGACTGTGTCTCTCTTGCTTAGCATCGCTCACTGTCATAACATGTTAGATTTCAACAGGTACATGGGTGCCTTGAACATACATGTTTCTAGGTATGACCTCAAATCATATTAAGGAAAATATTAAAAACATAACTTTTATATTTTAGAAATATCATGACCACTATCAATTGTTGACATTTTATAATAGTTCTCAAAATAGGCTTTTTGATAAAGCATCTCATATAAGCAATGTAACAGAAAGTATATCATTGCTGAGTAAAAGAAATACGTTAGGATCATTTGCTCTGCATTAATTCCTGGCTCTGATTAGGGAGCAATTAGCCTGTAATCTAGTTTCATATTTTGATCCCTTCATCCCTTCTTCATACTGCTAAGTTTTGGTTTTCTCACCTTGTATATTTGATTTTTTTTTTTTTTTTGTGGAACTGGGGTTTGAACTCAAATCCTTATGCTTGCCAGGAAAGTGCTTATTCTACTGAGCCATCTCCCTGGTCCCCTCACCTTGTATATTTGAAAAAAAATCTGTCATAGTGAAGGGTCAGTCATACACATGGTAGAAACAGATTGGTTTAATGATTTATTTTAATTTTTTTAATAGTAATCAACTTGAAGTATTTCTATCATTCTACTAACAACTAACTTTGCCCTTCCCTCCAAGCCTAGCAACCTACATTCTACCTCTGCAATAAACTTCTGTATTTCACCACAGCCATAATATCCCATAGTGTCATCTGCCTTAAACATATTCAAACTGACTAGCAAATTATTAAAACAGTGGAGTCACTGGGCATGGATTAAGCATAATGAATCAACTCTCCTGGACTCTATCAGCACAGATGGGCAGTAGTTCTTCCTGGAGATACAAAGGGCATATTTTCACTCTCTCCTCTTGGACCAGAGCTGCAATGATACCTACCCAAGCTGTCCCATTACATACAGCATAATCTGGGGCACCGGGGTACCTGGTCGTGGTCCTCCAGCACAGGCTGAGTTCTCTTAATCCTGAGGCCTACTGCTAGGTTCCTGCTTGCAGTGGCCACAGGAGAAAAGAAAGCATGGCTCAGGAACCCTCAGCTCACACACTGTCAGCACTGCTTGATCACCTCAGTCGCAGCAGAGGACAGGTACCAAGTTTCCTACAGCCCAACTCACCCTTGGGCTCTGCTGCTCTTACTGAAAAAGCACCCAGCAAACACAGACTACAAAATAACAGGGATTCTTCTCTGCCATTAGCATATGCTTACATCAGAAAAACTATATACATTGTTGTTGTAATTAACTTTCTTGCAAAGCAAATGAATAGGAATCATTAATCTTTCTTTTTGGCTGAAATATACTGGAAAAGTGCAATTAACTTTGATAATACTTGTTTCAAACTTAATCTTTAAAAGGCATTGCATTGTTGCTCCCCTGGCTGCTATACTGCTTAAAACAGTTGCCCCTTGAGGAAACTAAAATCACCAAAGAAGTAGGCTCTGTCTAAGGTTGAACTGTTTCTCAATTTCCCCAGAAGTCAAAGCAGGGAGTGTGAAGAATGGAAATTAACCACATGCTGCCACATCTTTATTTGCATGTCAGATCTTGCTACTTTCTTCCAGCTACAAAAACCAAGCTCGTGGCCCGTGGCCCGGAGTAAATCACCAATGCAGCTGTATATGTTCTCAGGGACATCTCTTTCAGCGTAAAAGTATATTTTCATATTTAAAACTACAGTAGATCTTATTTTAATACAAATTCTACTAATAAAGCCATGTTTCTCAAGGCTGTTATAGCAGGCTGTTCTATAAGAATCTGATTTATTAGTAACAAAATTTATGGCATGAAGGGAAAAGCAATACATAGTATTTTTGCCTGGTGTCATCTCCCTGTAATATCTTAGTGATGAGTCTCCTGCTGGCAAGCATTCTGTAGCCAAGAGGAACAAATAAAATGTGGAGGTTCAGCTTGTGAAGATCTCTTTTATTCTCTCATTCTTTAGCAGCTCCACAATTCAGACAAGCAGTTTTCTTTCTCTAACCTGCAAAAGCAATAGTTTGTCTCCTTGGTCCTCTACCTGTTTCTTGTGTCCTATGTTTAAGAGTATAGAGCTGGAGAAAATAAAGTTTCCGTTGCCTTTAATTTGGTCATAGATGAGTCTTCCCAGCCTGGCTTGAGTCGCCAACACCCAGTTACACTCTCTTGGGCAAGTGCTTGCCAGGAGACAGTCATTATACAACAATCCTGCATTGGATCATAGAATAATTCACCCTAGCTAGCAATTTAACAAGTCAGCTTGGAGTTTATCATATTTCCTGAGGTTTCAAAACAGGGATATTATTGTTATAAAGCTTTACTGGTGAACTCTGTCACCCTAAATATGGTAGTGATACACATCACTATGATAGCCCAGTACTGAGCAAATAAGAGGCTCAATAAATTCTTGTTAAAGGATGAATTTATGTCTTAATCTGATGGTTAACAGAAATCATTGGACTTACCAGACATCAATCTTATCTAAAATACTGAGCTGGCATCAGTATGTTATTGATCTATCCTAAAATATTGATCTCACAAATCTTACCTAAAACATTGTACCAGGAAAAGATAAATTTGAAAATGGTCAAGTGTCTTCATGATTACAAAGTTTAACTTTATTACTTTTAATAAAGAAGTCATCAAAAGCAAACATCAAGTCCAGCCAAATAGCTCAGCAGATTAAAGCACCTGCTTAGGCAAATACAAGGGCTAGGAATTCAATCCCCAGGCCAACCCACTCCCGGGTCATGCGGTTGAGACTGGGCATGGTGGTGTACATCTATAACCCCAGCACTTGGGAGGCTTAAACAGGAGGATCACTACAAGCCCCATCTACACAGTGAGACCCCGTAGACCCTGTAGACCCTGTCCTAAAATACAAAAACTAATAATCAAGTATCTTACTCTCCCTATTGATAACAGAAACAATACTTTCTCATCAGGCTTTTTGTCAAAGGAGTATCCTCTCCCCACAAGCACAGAATTTCTCTCTGGAACATGCCTGGGTTTAAACATTTCTTAATAATAAGGACTGTTATCTGCTTCTCTATATCTCCTGCTACTTAATTCTGCTTTGTGACTGAATGAACTTTCCTAAGTAAAGATCAATGTTCATTTCATGTACTAAATTAACTGAGGCCTTTCAAACAAGACATATTCCACTGAGGGTAGGAACAGCATCCCAGAACCAGCCTCTCCTCTGTAGGATTCTTACACCTCTTTTCTCTGACAACATTTCATCATTAGCTATTCATTCAAACCAAACAAAGCAGCATATTTATTATACAATGATCTATTCCTGAATATCAAATATATCACCGCATCAGATTTGAATTCTATTACTCACTCTCCCAAGTTCTTATTCTTTTCAGAAAAATTAATGCATCTGGATGCAGGCAGCATGTCCACATCTGTTTACTTCACTGAATACCAACTGAATCCTTTGAATATGATTACCAAAGCTGAAATTGTACTGAAAATAAGTTAAACAAGTTTGTTTATCAAATGTCAAATACCAAATCTGTGTTGCTCTGAAGTAATGATCCTTCAATGAAAAGATACTGAGAAACCTACCTACTACTTTGTAACAAAACCTAGATTTTACTAGTAGAAATGAAAGGTAGGGGAGGGAGGAAACATCAAGGAAAATACAAAAGTTGACTTTATCTGTAACTGTTACGGAAGGAGAAGAAATTTCAAAATAAGTGGAATGAAGAATCTGAAACCATGATAAAATGTATTCATAACCTTAAAATCTATTTCTAAAAAGTCCAAACTGGGTGTGAGGGCACACACATGTAATCCCAGCCCTCTGGGATGCTGACGCAGACAGACAGAAAGTTTGAGCCTAGGTTGGGCAACTCACTGACTTAGTGAGACTTTTTATCAAAACTCTAAAAACACATTTTTAGGTGACAGAGTGTAGCTCAGAGCAAGGGCTGTTTGGCTCAATGCAGTACCACAAATTGAACAGCAGGAAATGGAGGGAGGATTGAGGGGGAGGAAGAGAAAGGGAAATAAAAAAAATTAAGATGTGCTATATACATGTGCTAACTCCCCATTATGGATAGAATCATTATGTGCATGTGCAAATAAACATATCTTAAAAAAATCAAAACAGCAATATAGTTTAAGTTTTAGATTAAATCATCAGTCATGTTAACAGTCTAATCAGAGGTGGAGCATATCAGAGCTGGTTCCCTCTTATCATTTGGTTCTTTGAAGTCCTAATATTTTGTAAAGACAATGAAGAGACTTCCTAGCCTTATATGTATTACATCTGCGTCCCTTTCTAAAATCCATTCTTTTGTTCTATTCCTGTTTAAGGATAAAAGATTAAGGATTGAGGACCAAAATGAGGAAGGTCTCCTCTAAAACTGGGACTTGGGGACAATATTTCTACTGTTATAATGTTAGGGAAAAAACTCCTAAGCCTTATAGCTCATGAAATTGTAGATAACTAATAGCTGTTCCACAGGTATCTGTACAAATAGAGAGATTAACCAGCAGATTCAAAGATTAACCAAAGATTAAAACTTTCCTAGAGAAAAGACAGGAAATTTTGCCCTTTGTCATGAAGGCTAGTGCCATGCACTTAATCAACTTCATGTAACATTTTGATAAAAATGTTTGGAAATGGATAAGTATATAGCTTTTTCAAGCTTACTGTGTTTTTAAACCATCTATAGCACAGAAAGGGTATTTTTGATGTGATTATAGGCCTTACATAATCTAACTTAATATATCCCATTTAAACTGGGAGGGCTTTGATTCAAGCAGAAACTACTACAGCCAGTCTCATGAGCTTTCATGTATATTTTCAGGGACTCTTAATACCTGAGATCTCAACTCCAGCCTTCCAAGAAAAGCCACTGTAATCACAAAGCCAGTGGAGACAGCCAATGTTCAGGCTCAAGGAGAGGTGAAAGAAATCATTTCAGGGCAGATATTAGATCCCCTTTTGTGACAAAGTTGAAAATATTTTACAAACTAGAAAAAGTATTTAGTTGAAACATAATAAGATGGGAAATCTAAAAAGGGCTGGCCAAATAGCACAGTGGATTAAAGAGCCTGCAAGCAATTGCAAGGGTCAGGGGTTCAATCCCTGTGCCTGCCATTCTGGCCCCACCCATAGGGATCACTGAGATGGCAATTGAGACTGATCATGGTGGCACACTCCTGTAATCCAAGCTCTTGGAAGGCTGTAAACAGGTGGATCACTACGAGTCTGATCTAGTAGTGAGACCCTGAACACCCTGTAGACCCTTCCCCACCAAAAATACAAAAAAAAAAAAAAAAAAAAGAAAAAGAAAAGATGGGAAATCTATGCTCATGTTCCTTTGAATCTGCTGCCAAGGTTTACGCTGTTAGGTGAACTCAAGCCACCTATGAAGTTCACTTATCAGTTATGATAAAAGCAAAGTGATGACAACTAGGTTGAAGTTCATCCAACCCAAATTCAAAGCAGAAATGCTCATTTTTAGGAAGAAGGGCAATTAACATTACAGAGTACTGGCTGTAGTAAGTACTGTGGAGGTGTCTTCTGTATCAGTTCACTGAGAGGCCTGAGGTACTAGCCCCTGATTTATAAATGAACAGCTCAAGTAGCAGCTATGGCTCAGTTCAAAAACGTACTCAAGAGAATAACAGAAATTATAGTGCAACGCACTAATCGCAGTAGGTACACCCCCTTCCTTGTTATACCCTCCTGAATACCAGCATGATGTGCTAAATATCTAATGAGATGGTGATTTGTCTTCTGGACAGGTCGACCCAGTACAAGATATATATGCAAGTTCTCTAATTAGTTATGGGGACTGTATTCATTAAACACTTTTTGCACTTCAGCTTAATTGTATTAACCTAAATATGCAAGAAGATCCTTTCACAGCATGTGGTGATTTTTAAGTCATTCAGAAATTACTAAATCCAATATGATTAAGAATGAAAAGTTTGATTCAATCAATAAACAGATAGGTTTTAAATATGGCAATATACTTATGATGAAGTAAAAAAAAAAAAAAGACTGATGTTTCATTTAATGAGAAAGTAGACACAAGTACAAAGGATAATCTCAGAAGCTCAAAGAAATTGTGAGCCTGGAATTGCAGAGAATGAAGCTGAGTAAAAAAGTTCCTAAGAGTAGAGAGAAGAAAAAGGAGAAAATTGGCTTGCAGAAAATGATGATGGAACTGGAGACAGAGATAAAGAAATGGTAGTTATTTTTCCCATGATTTTCAAGTGAAGGAATAGAACACAGAGCTCCTGAAACTAAGGATTTTATTTTTAAGAAGAAAGCACATTAAGAGCACATACAGTAGAGGAAAGAAAAAGAGGAAAAATTAAGTTCTGATGAAATGTTCAAAATGGAAACAAGAATAACAATGAAAAAAAGTTTCCAAGGATGATACTTTGAAAATTACAAGATTATTGCAACTTCTGAAAAAGGAGTCATTTTGAACTAAGGAGCTGGTTGTTAAAAGAATTTTCTGGTAATTTGATGGTGCTTATAATTTTTAGCCCAGTATGAAAAGATACAATGTATGTTATTCTTCTTCATAATATTATATTTGTGCAAAATCTAAAATATCACACTGGGAAAGATTTCAGCCTTCTTCAGGAGAACAGAATTAAAATAAAGACATATGGGCTAGAATGGGCTGAAAAACACTTTCACAACCAAGTCCTGGTAGAATAAATTGTCCTAGCTCATCTTCCTAGGCATCCTGATAGCATATGGAACAAACTTCCACAGGCCACTATCTGTGTACTACAAGCTAATATTTACAGTCATTCAATACAATAGACTTGCTGTACCTGCCAATGGTATCAGTTAAACTATCATTTTAATAACTCTTTCTTGTGAATGTCCCTGCTTAAAACAGGGCAACGATTAACAGGATGAACTTGTTAAAAATAACATGTCTGAATCTGTGAAACCGTAATTATAATTACATAGTCATTTGTGATCATTTTTGATAGTTCTTGCCAAAGACAAATGAGTATAATGAAATCCATTAATGATCCAATATGTTCTGTGAATGTGGAGAGATGGGCTTTCACAGAAGTACCCTAAGGAGCAGGAGGACACAGGAAGGTCAATGCCAGGTGCAGGTGAAAATCCACACTGGGGAACAGGTGGTAAAGGGCGCAGGGTGACAATGGGGCATTGTGTGATAAGGTTTCAAGTAATTGGAAGACGTGATGCTCACCAAATGTCACTAAATACTCTGCTGATAAAATGGCTACTTTTAGCTCCTTAGAAATGAAAAATGTATTAAGGTGGATATTCTACCAATGCTGATTTTCCTGATATTATAAGGCTCTGCAGGAGTGTTCCATGAAAATGTTTATACCACAGTAATATTATAGAATGAAATCTGTCGCAGGTATCACAGTGCAAGGCAATCACTGGCACCCTATTTTCCTTGGGCAGGATTAGGAAGCCTTGGGGTTATTTCCACCAGCTGTTCACCTCTTCTGTAAGGCAATATAGATTTCACAATGAAGAGATTCCATGATTAAATTGGTTTTGAACGGTACACACCACCAAAATTAAACTAGGGATTGAGTGACATGCTATTACCAATACAGTGACAAGGGAGATATATTAAATGAGGGTGAACTACGAAAAACCATATACAATTAAAATAGGTATCAGTCAGTCCTTCACCTAAACTAACCAAAATTCATTCAGCTGGGTTTAAAAATTAAGAAATTCACGAATTATTTTCCAAATATAATCTAAGCTACAGCATCTACCAACCCTATAGAACATTCTGTTTCTGTCTAACATCCCCTCATTCCTTTATTTCTACCTCAGTAATTTCCTGTCAGCACTGAAAAGAATTCTCTGTGATCAGAAAAGTGCTTTCTACACTCCCATGGGATGCCCACTAGTCCTTGTGCCTACTGGGCACTTGTGTATGATTATGTCTACCGGGCTAAGGACTTGAATTTATAATATTATTAAATTTTAATTAATATAAGTTTAAGGGGCCCCATGCCTAATGCCTCTTTAGTGCACCATACAGTGGACTAACAGGCACTAACTAAGCAGCATTTGAGGACATTCAGGAGTAACAGGCTTAAGGTCAATCCAGGATGCACCTTACAGGGGATAAAAACAATTCTGACACTGGAACTCCTTCAGGAAGTGCAATCTGATTCCCTTGAAAGGAAGGGTATTAGCATCTCTAACTCAAGACCACAAAGGAGGCTGGGGAAATAGCTCAGCGGACTAAGCACCTACTAAGGCAAGGACAGGGTTGGGGGTTCAACCCTTAGCACTATAGGCCGCGCAGGTTCTGGAGACCGGGCATGATGGTGCATGCCTATAATCCCAGCACCGGGGTGACTGAGCCAGGAGGATCACTATGAGTCTGAGCTGTATAGCAAGATCCTGTAGCAAATAAATAAACAAAAGGTTTTCTTAAAAATTTAAAAAAGAGGGCTGGTATAGCTCAGCGGACTAAGCGCTTGCTTAGGTAAGCGCAGCGACCAGGGTTCAATTCCTGCTTTGGCTTGCCGCGCCGGCCCCGCCTTCGGGTGAGCTGAGCCAGCGATTGGAGTCCGGGCGTGGTGGCGCGCGCCTGTAATCCCAGCACTAGGGAGGCAGAAAGCAGGAGGATCACTGTGAATGTGGGCTGCATAGTGAGACCCTGTGTACAAAAAAAAAAAAAAAAAAA